>JAEIIU010045728.1:0-14032 GCA_018874675.1 Drosophila baimaii | reverse complement strand
GTAGCGCCTCGATACAGAACTCCACGTCCATCGTGTTCGACAGACGCCAGGACAGGACCTTGCGCGTGAACCAGTCCATGATCGCCACGAGATAGAGAAATCCCCGTTTCATGGGAATATATGTGATATCGGAACACCAGACCTGGTCAGGCCGATTGATGACCAGATCCCGTAGCAGATATGGATATTTCCGATGCTCCGGATGGGGCACGGTCGTGCGCGGCTTCTGGTAGATCGCCCGCAGGCCCATGATCGCCATGAGCCGCCGGACCCGCTTGCGGCCCACTTCATGTCCCTGGCGGCGCAGATGCCATGTCATCTGCCGTGAGCCATAATACGGCGTTTCCAGGAACTGGGCGTCGATCAGCCGCATCAGCTCCAGATTGGCTTCGCTCTGTGGCACAGGCCGATAGTAGACGCCCGACCGGTTGAGTTGCAGCAGCGTGCATTGCCGGATTATCGGCAGGCATGCTCTCTTCGGGTCAATCATCTGCCGCCTCTGATCACGCCCAACCGAGCAGAGGCATCCCGCAAAAAATCCCGTTCCACCAGCAACTGGCCGATCTTGGCGTGCAGTTTCTCTACATCAGCAGGGCTGACTGAAGGTTCCGTTACTGACTTACCAGAAAAAAGGCTTGCCATGCCTTCGATCGCCTGGCGCTTCCATTGGGCGATCATCGTCTGATGCACGCCATGTTTCGAAGCCAGTTCCGCCAGCGTCAGTTCCCCACGGATCGCCTCCAGCGCAACCCGTGACTTGAACTCTGCCGCATACCGTTTCCGCGTAACCTTGCCCATAAAACCCGTCCTCGTTCAGGCCAGATGATAGCTTATCGCCCTGTCCGAAAAATGGGGACCACCTCTAAGACCTTCCAGCTGCACATCCGCAACGATCGCACGCACACCGAGCGCTTCTCCCGGAAAGTCGATCGCCAATGCATGACGCACAAAACTGCGGCCACCATCGGTTCCAACAAGGAAGCGGGCACGGACAACCTGCTCGCCGCCTTCCTGTTCGATCCTCGCCGTAACGCCATGGGCGTCCTGTTCAAACCCGGTCAGCCGTATCCCAAAGTGTGGATGATGGCCCAACTCGGCAAGTCGCTCCCGCATGACGGCCTCGGTTGCGAACTGCGGCAGCATCAGTGGTGCAGCATAGGGCTCGGCTGCGGTCGGGAAGACTTCCGCCTCTGTCAGAAGCGACACCGTATGGGTTCCATCAGGGCGATACTGACACAGTGGTGGATAGGGTCCGCCTGCCGCAGCCATACGATCGACGAAGCCAAGATCCTCGAAAATCTCCATCGTCCGGGGCTGGATTCCCTTGCCGCGCGATCCGTTGAACGGCTGCGTGTTCTGCTCGATCAGTTGGAACGAAACCCCGCGTCGGGCGAGGTCGATGGCAAGTGTCAGGCCTGCGGCCCCTGCACCCGAGATCAGAACGTCTGTATCGAAAGACACTGGCAGCTCCACGAATCAATGTGTAATATTCACATATATAGGCTCCGCATCGAAGGCAACGAAAAACGTGAATAATGCACACGATTCTGAGATCCTACGCGGACTGCATGCCGCGATCATTGATTTAGTCGACGAGATCAACCGCCCCCGCCGTGACGATCGCCTGATCGAAGAAGCCGGAATTCCGCTGGATCGGGCCCTGTTTCCCCTGCTCTCACGTGTATGGCGTTACGGTCCCATCGGCGTGGTCGACCTCGCAGACCGGACGGGTCGTGATCATACGACGATCAGCCGACAGATGACCAAGCTGGAGGAACTGGGGCTCATCGAGCGTCGTCCCTCGGCGTTAGACAAGCGTGTTCGTGAAGCGGCAGTGACCGGAAAGGGCCGAGACATGGTTCGCATCCTGAATGCGGCGCGCGAGAGGCTGGCCAACCGCATTCTCGTCAACTGGACCGACGAAGACCTCGATCAGTTGAGGATGCTTCTGCGCCGCTTCGCTAACGACCTGATGCGATGATGTTCGGAAACAGGCGTGACGGGGCAATCCTGATTTGAAGCCATCACGCTGCGTTCGGGCCGTGGCCCCCCGCTGCTCAGTAACATCTGTTGTATCGGGAGAGCCGCAGCTATAGAAAGAGTGCGTCGGAAAAGGCAGACTTGGTCTGGTAAGCCCAAGTCCTTCCAGTAATGGAAGCTCTGGTCTTTGGCTTCGTGCCTGAGACCCCCGCGACGAACGAAAGGTACTGCAAGTACTCGTCCGTTCGTCCCAGCGGGGCTCGGGTCCGAGAAACGCTCCGGTCGGACGATGACCCCGGAGTAGAAAAATGTCTGATCCCCTCTTTGCGACCTGCGATGTCCTGATTATCGGTGCAGGGCCCGTTGGTCTTTTTCTGGCCTGCGAACTGGCGCTGGCTGGGTGTTCGGTGCAGATCCTTGAACAGGCGGCCGATGCCAGCACACCTTTGAAACGCGCTGCTTTCGGATTGCGCGGCCTTTCCGTCGCGACGATGGAAATCTTTGACCGGCGCGGCCTGCTGATGCCCCTCAAAGCGCGTATCCCGGAACAGGACATCGCATCGGCTGCGTCGTGGATGAGGCAGACACGTCAGCCTGCCGGACATTTCGCGGGCATCGACTTTTTTATGGACCAGATTGATCAAACGCAGTGGGCTTATCGTCTGCCGTCCACGATCAGCCCCATGGCTGCCGATCTGGAAAGTATTGAAGCGGTCCTGAAGGATCGTGCCCTGACACTGGGGGTTGTGGTCAGTTACGGGATATGTGTCTCAGAAGTTCACGCTACGGCTAACGAAGTCAGTGTCCGGGCGGGCGAGACGATCTTTCGAGGCAACTGGCTTGTCGCCTGTGATGGCGGACGGAGCATCGTCCGGAAAGCTACAGGCTTCGGCTTCACTGGGACAGACCCCGAGTTCACGGGGTACTTCGCCCAGGTAGATCTTGCCGACCCGCACAGCCTCCTCTCAGGCCATCACGACACGCCGACTGGAACCTACATCTTTGATCCCCCTGACATGATCAGGATGGTCGAGTTCGATGGAGGAGCCTGTCACAGGAACCAAGCGATCACACGCGATCACATACAAACGGTCCTGCGGCGCATCTCCGGCACCGAAGTGGAGGTCAGGGCGCTCGGCCTTGCGACGACCTGGACCGATCGGGCTTTTCTCGCCTCTGATTACCGAAAAGGGCGTGTGCTTCTGGCTGGTGACGCAGCCCATATTCATTCGCCTCTGGGTGGGCAGGGCCTTAACCTCGGTTTCGGTGATGCGATGAATCTGGGGTGGAAGCTGGCGTCAACACTCCACGGGCACGCCACCCCGGAACTTCTGGACAGCTATGAGTGTGAAAGGCGTCCACTTGCCCAGAAGATCCTCGACTGGTCCCGCGCGCAGGTCGCGCCGATGCGGCCAGATCCGGGTTCCCAGGCTCTCAGGGCGATCCTGTGCGAGCTGATTGCGACGCGGGATGGGGCAACCTATATGGCTGAACGGGTGTGGGGGATTGGCGTGCGCTACAATCCGGGTGACGATCATCCTCTGGTGGGGCGGAGTGCACCCGATTTCAGACTAAACGACGGAACACGTCTGAACGAACATCTTCGACGAGGGAAAGCGCTGCTGCTCGACTTCGACGGAAATCCTTGCTTGCAGGAGCTCTGTGTTCGCTATCAGCACCGGCTTTCCTATAGCGCCGTCGATGCAAAAGATCGCATGGGCTTATGCGCCCTTCTCATTCGTCCCGACGGTGTTGTCGCATGGGCCAGCAATCACCCTTCGGAATGCTCCGAAGCTGAACAGGCCTTGTCGCAATGGTTTTTGTCGCCGCTTCATGCAAAGGCGGATTTAACGACACGATGTCCGTTCTGATTGACTGGAACTTCAAAACCGGACCGCCCGTCTTCCCCTCCATTGTCGACATAAACCCTATAGAGATAAACTCTTGAATTTTACTTTCTATTTTTATCATTAATTAGTGGATTTTTCTGAGGTAAACAGAGAATTATCCATATTAAATGGATTTATAACTCACTGATAAAGCAATATTCTAATTATCACTATCTTCTGGTTTTCGACACCGTTTGTCGAAATTCCTTAATTAGGAGAATCCCCGTTTTCGCGCCGTTTGCCCTTGCCCCCTGAAATGCCCTCGATTTGAAGTAAGGTCTGTCCACTGGAGACAGATGATGAAGAAAGCACGATTTACGCAGGACCAGATTATCGGGATACTGAAAGAGCATCAGGCGGGCGCGACGGCGGCGGATCTGTGCCGCAAGCACGGGATCAGCGATGCGACGTTCTACACATGGCGGTCGAAATATGGCGGGATGGAGGTGTCGGAAGCGCTGCGGCTCTGGAAGACGAGAACGCGAAGCTGAAGCGGCTCCTGGCCGAGAGCGTGATGGACGTCTCGACGCTGAAAGAGCTCCTGGCAAAAAACTCGTGACGCCCGGTTTGCGGCGCGATGCCGTGAACCTGGGCGATCCGGGAGAAAGAGTATTCGCAGCGACGGGCCTGCCGGCTGATCGGCATGGATCCGAAGACCTGGCGCTATACGTCACGCCGCCCGGATGATGCCGCAGCGCGCGGGCGGCTGCGCGCACTGGCTCAGGAGCGACGGCGATTTGGCTACCGGCGACTGCATATCCTGCTCGGCCGGGAAGGAATGGCGATGAACCACAAGACGCTGTTTCGGCTGTATCGCGAGGAAGGTCTGTCGGTCCGCAAGCGTGGTGGCAGGAGACGGGCGATGGGAACACGCTCGCCGATGATGCTGCCCGACGGGCCGAACCAGCGCTGGAGCCTGGATTTCGTTTCCGATGCATTGAACAACGGACGGCGGTTCCGGGTGCTGACGGTGGTCGACGACTACACGCGCGAATGTCTGGCGCTGGTGGCGGACACCTCGTTGTCAGGCGAACGCCTCGGTCGTGAACTCGACCGGATCGGGGAGCATCGCGGCTGGCCGCTGATGATCGTTAGCGACAATGGCACCGAGATGACGTCGAACGCTATCCTGGCCTGGCAGCAGAAGCGATCGGTGCTGTGGCACTATATCGCACTGGGCAAGCCGCAGCAGAATGGGTTCGTCGAGAGCTTCAACGGTCGGTTCCGCGACGAGTGTCTCAACGAGCATCTGTTCCGTAACATCGCTCACGCTCGGATGGTCATCGAGGACTGGCGGGCCGACTACAACGCCGTCAGGCCTCACACCAGCCTCAATGGCATGACGCCAGAGGCTTTCGCTCAACACGCCAACAAGGCATACAACAACACACAGACCCTAACTCAAAACTGAGGGTACGTTCGGGGCAGGTTCACGTTCAACCCCTCGAAAATGTCCTTATTCGGGTTAAAACGAGTCTTCTAATTAGGTTAAAACAAGCCCGTTCTTAATCGGGCTTGTTTCACACCGAGGGTTCACTCCATGTTGGCTCGGGGGGGGGGGAGAAGCGACTGTCAGCTTAGGGATGTTGAAGCGAGCAAGCAGACGCCACATTCCTTAATAAGGAGGCAGCTTAATACTGGGGCGTGCAAGTCTCGAGGTTTCTCGTTCTGACCCATATCGGGAATTGAGGTAAGTATTATGTAAATTTCCGCCCCTTTTAAATATTGGAAGGTCATGCATTCGAAATACGAAAAGTAAATAATAATCACATTGACAGGTCATTAACCCAAGAATACAAATTCAATTTCCTTAAAAGGTGCGAAAAATATTATGCTTCGGCCCACTCCGTACGTGAATGAAAACGAGGACATTCAGCCTGGAGTTATGATCTCTCGGCTAGCTGTTCTTAATCTTTTTAAAGCTATTGGCAGCGCACCATTATCGTACTTCAGGCTTGGTGAACGCGACATGCAGGCTGAAATTTATCATCGCTGCCGGAATACATTCACACATCAAAATATTTTCAGGGAAGTTGGAGGAAATCCCATAGATCAGAATCAGATACTGATAACAATTGAAAGTAGCAAAGCTGCCGGGCCTGCAGGACGAAACTTTGGCGTTCACCTCGAAGGAACCATCCATCCAGATTTAATGTTTCATGATCCTTTATCAATGAATGATCAATGGTGTGCAGTAGAATTTAAGCGTATGTCAAATAATACGGACGAAAATGCGATCAAAGCTGACCTTGCCGCCGTCAATGATTATGTGACAGGACCTCTTCGTTTTTTACGTTCTATTTTTATACTAAATAATGTTCCAATCCATCCAAGTTTACAGACAGGTGTTGGAAGGACTTACCGGGCGAATACAATACGAGACTGGTTCTGTGAGGAGGCCAGAAATGAGGGACCCAATGGCCGTTCTAGGTATGTAGAACTGTGGGTTATCGAAGAAGGAAGACAATTCGAAGTAAATGGTATTATCAATGATTTGGATAGTTTAATAATAAGACGGATATTCTTCCAAGGCCAGAACAATGGCGGCAGAAATCGCTTTGAAATACAAACATATTCCCGGTCGCGTTCCCGCCTTAGATTGTTACAATAATAGCGCTCCTTCGTAACAAACCGGGCACTCTGATAGCTCTATCGGGTTCAAGTTGCATTGGGTATCCGCCTTGAATGTCCGCTATGCGGAATAGTGCTTCAGGTGGTTTATGTCCACAAGGAGGCGACTGCGGCCGGTCTGCTCCTGCATCACTGAGCAGACAAACGGATCAGGGGGTGAAACCGGTCAATCGGGTTTTGGATGGAATGCTTCTGAAAGCGGACGTCTTCGCAAATCCCAGAGCGCCTCAAATATAGGTGTTGACTTGGAGCAGCGTGATCGTCGGGCTGGCCGCCCTGATGTTGCTTGATACGAATTGCGCGCCGCTACTCAGTCGATCGGTTAGCGATTATTGCAGCGGCTTTCAGGTGGTCGAGACATGGCCCGGCTTCGGCGGAGCGCGCGGCGTCTACTCCATGACGGGTTCGAGCATGGAGCTGACCCGGGCTAAGGCGAACGCCTACCGCGGAAAACATGAGCGTCGATCATACGTATTCCTTCATCAGCCGGAGTGATTGTCGACTCAAGGTTGATTTTCAGAACGAAATTCCTCCGATGGTAGAGAATTATTTTCATCTACCTGTTAGGTATTTAGTGCGCCACCTCTCCCCTCCAAACAACCACATAAGTATCGCTACCTAAGCAGCCTTCAGAGATAGCATCGCAAGTAGTCCTAATCGGGTAGCCCCATCGATTTCACCACCCCCACTCTGTGCGAGCGTTGCGCTGGTCCGGTCCCATCCATAGGTTGGCGTCAGGAGAAGTAATATGAGCGAGACCACTAACACCGTCGTTGATTTTCCGAGCGCCAAACCGACGCGCAAGCTTTCCTCGACGGAAGGGATTTGGGGCAAGTCTGTGGTCAGCCACGGTTATGCTGGCGTTCCTGCGATACTCATTCGCTCCCAAGGGCGCATGAACTTGAGCCCGATGCAATTCAACATCATTATCCAGCTGCTGGAATACTGGTACGATGCGAGCCGCCCACCCTTTCCCACGAAGAAAGATATGGCGGACCGTATGGGTGTAACCGTGAGGGCGATCCAGAACAACATCGCTCTGTTGGAGAAAGCCGGGCTGATCCGTCGCGAGATGCGGCGCACCGCTGCGGGCGACTATGACAGCAATATCTATCATCTGGATGGGCTGATTGAGAAGGTGCGTTCCCTGGAGCCTGACTTCGCGCGGGAAAAAGACGCGAAAAAGGCGCTCCGCCAAGCCCGGTCGGACGCACAGCTATTGCCGCTCCGACGGCGAGTCAGGACAAAAGCCTAGCCTAGAAACAGGTTGCCCCGGCCGCATGTCATTGCTGACAGAGACGGGACCGGGGCTTACGCGGAAAGATATAGATCAACTGACGTCCTGAGGCAAGGCCAGAGGGCGCCTTCGGGAGCGTGTATATGATCGTGGACGAGGAACTTGAACAAGCCCTCTCGCTGGAGCGGTTCAGCCGCTACCTGAGT
The DNA here is from genome assembly GCA_018874675.1 of Drosophila baimaii. Classification (NCBI taxonomy): domain Eukaryota; kingdom Metazoa; phylum Arthropoda; class Insecta; order Diptera; family Drosophilidae; genus Drosophila; species Drosophila baimaii. Next base: position 6,089 of record JAEIIU010045728.1, on the reverse strand, counting down.
TGGGCGGGTGGCGATCGGCGGAGGGCGCTCGACCTCTACGCCATTAACACGCGCCTATCTGAAGCGCTCTACGTCCCTCTTCAGGTGCTTGAAGTGGCGTTGCGTAATCGCGTCCATGCCGTGCTGGCGGAGCACAAGGGGTGCCGTTGGTTCGAGGAGCCAGATCTCCTAATCGGCCCCTATCAAAGGGAGCAGGTCACGGCCGCGCTCTTGGACTTGGCGCGGCAACGCAAGGAGGCCACGCCTGGCCGCGTCGTAGCGGCCCTCACCCTGAGCTTCTGGACCACGATGCTTGGCAAGCCCTACGAGAATTTGTGGCAGACGGATTTGCACCGTATTGCCAGACGCGAGGATGGTAAGGGTCTCACGCGCAAGAGCCTGTCAGTCCCCCTGACCCCGATCCGCCTTCTCCGCAACCGGATCGCTCATCATGAGCCGATCCTGTTCTGGGACCTAGAAAAACACCATTCCGCGATCCTGCAAATCACGGTGTGGCTTTCGCCGGCGGCCGCCTCGTGGTGCCGTTCGCTTGATCGTTTTTCCCAAGTGTTCCCGTCCGAACGACTTGTCTTGCAAGACGGTGACGGCGCTTAGATATAGCGGTCTGAGCTACCGCCCTCTGGCACCGGAAGCGCCGACACCACCATTGCCGACCTTCTATTTCACTCGCTCCATCCCACCTCCGACTGGCAATGAAGGCGGAGACGACAATGCACTTATGCTCAACCCGCCCCCGCTGGGAGCTGCTTATTGTCAAGCGCGATTTCCAAGAGATTCTTCATTCAAAACGCGAAAAATGTTGACTTAAATCCATTTATTCGCTAAAAAAACCCTATGATCGATATTCGCCGCACCATTCTTGACGCTCTACCCAAGCACCTCTTGCTCGATCTGGAGGACAGGCTGCGGGCAGAAGCACTCAAGGCACACGAGGTGGTGCGCAAAGAGTTGACGCTTAACCCAAAGCGTAGTCGGGAAGCGGAAGGTCAAATTCGATTCCGTCTACAGGAAGAAGGCTACGAAGAGGTCGTTCAGCTTCATGGCGGGCATCTGCTTATCGATGGCGTGATGCTCGGTACCGACTTGAAGGTGTTCCAACCCTTTGCACGATTTGCCGGTCGCGAATCTGGCGTTATCCTCGGGTTTGCCGCCATGCCGGAACGGCGCAAGATTCCTGCCAAGAATATGTCGAGAGCAGCAGGGGTGACGCTTAACGTCCATCTTCAGCCTAGCCTTCTCGTTGATGAGAAAAGCCCGCGGCCAACTGATATCTTCGCGCTCTTCTTGACCGCGAGGGATCGCGAGCGCGCCGGGATGATCGAGGAAATCGCAATCGGGGTAATCGGGTCGGATTATAAAGACTTTATCTTCTACGAATCCTTGGAGAAATTCCTGGGCGGTTACGCTTCCGATCCAGTCACACCAGATGGTCCGGATTGTGAAGCGAAGATTGTGAAGCTGCGTCAAACCCGTAAGATATTCGTCCCACCCGAGACACAGCCCGACAGCGATATCGCTGAGGGAACCACCGACTAACCGGAACCCGGTTTCAGACAAGGTATGCTTGCTCCGTATCCATTGGGTACGGAGCCGATGGGATTCGAAATATGCGTATTGGTACTCCGGGATTTATACCCGCCCGACTGACCGAAGCTCGCGAGGCTCGCCGGATTGCAACCAAATCTGCGCTCGCAAGACGTCTTGGTGTCAGCCCTACCTCAGTATCGCGTTGGGAAGATCTTGGGGCTGACCAGAGTCCCGATTATTCCACGCTCGTCCGAGTTGCTGGTGAGTTAGGCGTTCGGCCTGAATTTTTTCTTCGGCCGCCCTACCATAGCGAACGTCCAACATTTCTGCGCTCTTTGGCCAGCACGCTTGTGCGTGATCTGGCATACCAAAAGGCGCAAATGCATTGGCTTCAGGAAGTCAGCTTCGTGCTAGGACATTATGTCGACCTGCCGGAAATCGACATCCCCGATGTTCTAGATGGGGCGACCTACGGCGAACTTCGAGATGAAGACATCGAAGACATTGCGCTACGGCTGCGCCAACACTGGAACATGGGCGAAGGTCCATGTGGCGATGTCGTGGTGCTCATGGAGCGTATAGGTATCGTAGTGGCGACGATCCCGATGGGCACGACCAAACTGGACGGTCTTTGCAGTTGGTCTCCAGTGGACGGGCGCCCGCATGTGCTCCTAGCAACCGATAAAATGTCCTTTCCTCGTCGGCAGATGGACGCTGCTCACGAACTTGCCCATGTCGTACTGCATCACCAGGTACCGGAGGAGGAGTTCCAAGATAACCTTCGCATGATCGAACGGCAGGCGTTTCGTTTGGCAAGCGCTCTTCTTATGCCTTCCACGACATATCCACACGAAGTTAAATACCCTTCACTGGCGATGCTCACCAATTTGAAAGAGCGGTGGCGTGTCTCGATTAAGGCTCAGATCAAGCGCCTTAGTGACCTTGAGATCATTCCCGAGGAATATACTCGGCAACTTTATAAACTTTACTCTGCCAAAGGTTGGTCGAAAGGGGAGCCGCTGGACCACAATTGGCCAATTGTGGCGCCGAAAGCGCTCCGTGACAGCCTTAACCTGATTGTCGAGAATGGAGTTCGCGGTAAGGCCGATCTTCTGGCAACGGAGTTCACGATATCGGCGTCGGATGTCGAGAGCTTGTGCAGTCTACCGAGCGGTTGGTTTGATCGGGAGCCAGCAGAAGTTGTTTCTCTCAAAATTCGCACGGGGTCGTCGGCAGCCGATCTGTCGCCCAAGGGAGAAATAATCCCGTTCCCTGATAGGGAATAACTGAACGAACCCTCTTAGGGCCTGCCCGAAAATGAGTTTGAGCTGCACCGGGATTCAAGCAGACCCGTCGTCGCGTGCAACGGGCGACGTCTGCTTTGGGGAGGCGCTGAGCCACGCCCCATACGTCCGAGATGAGGGCGAAATTGTCGATACTCGGACATTCCCTTTAACTCGTATGGATCGAAAAAACATTCACTTGATTTGAATAAGATCCGCAACAATCTCAATTCACACAGACACCCCTGAGAAGGATACCTCTCACCCTAAATTTCTTGTTCCCAGCCAGCGGACTTTCTCCGGATCGCGGTGATCGAAGAAGCTACTGGCTTTCTGATCGAGTATGGCAATCGCCCTGAGATCAGCATCGTCCAGCGCAAAATCGAAAATTGCGAAGTTCTCAGCCATACGCTCTTTGCGCACTGATTTGGGGATTGCGACAATCCCGCGCTGATTCAACCAATGCAGCACAACCTGAGCAATGGTTTTGCCATGTTTTTGCGCAATTGACTGAAGTACATCATTAGAAAACAGCCCGTTTCGCCCCTCTGCAAATGGTCCCCAGGCTTCCGCCTGAACATCGTATTGCTTCAGGATTTTCAGTGCATCGTCCTGTTGGTGAAAAGGATGGAGTTCAATCTGATTAATTGCTGGTGTGATTTCGTTATGCAGTACGAAGTCAACTAGTCGGTCAGGATAGAAGTTGCTGACGCCGATCGCCCGGATACGGCCCGCACGATACAGTTCTTCCATTGCGCGCCACGCTCCATAGACGTCACCGTAAGGTTGGTGGATCAACCAGAGATCGAGATAGTCCGTCTGAAGTTTGTTCAACGAGCGCTCAAAAGCTGCCTTGGCTCCCTCATAGCTGGCATCTTCAATCCAGAGTTTGGTAGTGACGAATAAGTCGCTGCGGTCGATCCCGTGGTTGCGGATCGCATGTCCCACTGCTTCCTCGTTGCCATAGGACGTTGCTGTGTCCAGAAGCCGATAACCGACATCAATGGCCTCCCGAACACTTTGCTCACATTCGGCAGGATCAGGGACCTGGAACACACCAAAACCAAGAGACGGCATCTGAACGCCATTGTTTAGCATGACTGCAGGCGGGGTGAGTGTCATGATTATTCTTTCCGAGACTGTGGCTTAGCGATTGATCAGGTTCTGATATGAGGCAGGATATCGGTCTCCTTGCAGGGTGATCCCGTTGAGCGCCTGTTCAATGCGGGTCAGATCATCAACCGTTAGATTGACATTAGCCCCTCCCAGATTTTCTTCCAGACGATCAAGTTTCGTCGTACCGGGAATGGGAACAATCCACGGTTTCTGGGCCAGAAGCCACGCCAATGCGATCTGCGCAGGCGTGCAGGATTTTTCAGATGCAATGGCTTTAACAAGATCAACAAGAGCCTGGTTCGCGGCCAGTGCATTAGCCTGGAAACGGGGAACAGAGCTTCGGAAATCATCTTTGGCGAACACGACTTTTGGATCGAGTTTTCCAGTCAGAAACCCTTTGCCAAGAGGCGCAAATGGCACGAAGCCGATACCCAGTTCCTCAAGAAGCGGCAGGATTTCCAGTTCAGGTTCGCGCCAGAACATCGAATATTCACTCTGGAGAGCGGCAACCGGCTGTACGGCATGTGCACGACGGATTGAATCCGTCCCGGCTTCAGACATGCCAAAATGCTTGACCTTGCCCGCTGCGATAAGGTCTTTCACCGTTCCGGCAACATCTTCGATCGGTACGTTTGGATCGACGCGATGCTGGTAAAAGAGATCAATTCTGTCAGTCCGCAGGCGCTTCAGGGCTTCATCCGCAACCTGTCGAATACGCTCCGGCCGACTATCCAATCCCTGTGCTGGTACGCCGTTTACGAAACCAAACTTGGTGGCAATCACGACCTGATCACGAACGGGCTCTAGCGCCTCCCCAACGACTTCTTCATTAATGCCTGGTCCATAAGCTTCGGCAGTATCGAAGAAAGTGACCCCACGCTCATATGCTGTGCGGATCAGGGCAATAGCATCCTTGCGATCGGTGGCAGGGCCATAGCCATAGCTCAGGCCCATGCAGCCGAACCCAAGCGCTGATACTTCCAGACCACTCTGGCCTAACAGACGTTTCTGCATGTTTCTTGATCCCGCGTGTTTATCCTTGGGCGTCTGCCAAGGCTCCGAACACGCAAATCATAAACCCAGACTCATCAATCGATTAGACAAGGTAAATTTCTTAGGTCTATGAATTTTAGTCATGAAACCTGTGAGAAGGCCTGAGCATAATGCGGCGTGAAGAGCTTGGAAGTCTGGCTATGTTCATGGCAGTTGCTGATGAAGGCAGTTTTACCAAGGCCGCGGCCAAGCTTGGCATTTCACAATCTGCGCTCAGCCATTCTCTTCGGCGGCTCGAAGCCAGATTGGGCCTCCGGCTCCTTACACGTACAACCAGGAGTGTCGCACCTACATTGGCTGGCGAGCGCCTTATAGAAACACTGCGTCCTGCCCTTGAGGAGATTGATCAGAGGCTTGCCGCATTGACCGAGTTACGGGACCGCCCTGCGGGCACTGTTCGAATCACGACAAGTTCTCACGCGGCGTACACGGTGCTGTGGCCAGTTATTGGTCGTCTCACAGCCGAAAACCCTGACATCAACGTGGAAATCAATATTGAAGGAGGCCTCGTCGATATCGTGGCTGAGCGATATGACGCAGGAATAAGGCTTGGAGAAAGACTGGAGCAGGACATGATTGCGGTGCCAATAAGCCCACGCCTTCGGATGGCCGCTGTGGCCTCCCCATCATATCTGAGCGGAAAGACCATCCCGGAAACGCCTTACGACCTTGCGCAACATAACTGCATCAATCTGCGCTTGCCGACTTCCGGTGGATTATATTCTTGGGAGTTTGAGCGCGATGGCAAAGAGATCCGGGTTAAAACGCAAGGACAGCTTGTGTTCAACGATATCAATCTGATTGTGGAAGCCGCCCTCACCGGGCACGGTATTGCTTTCATGCTTGAGGATCATGTCAAAGATTACCTTTCTTCTGGAAGCTTGGTACGAATTCTTGAAGAGTGGTGTGAGCCATTCGATGGCTATTATCTATATTACCCAAGCAGGCGTCAGCCCTCTCCAGCATTCAACCTTGTTCTGGATGCTTTGCGTTACAGGTGATGAATAAGCTTTGTCAGAGACGACAGTCCCACGTTCCGTCTGTGGCGTTTCGCGTAACAATGTCCGCTTTCGGGCAACCACTATAAACGCTCAAATGACCGAGATGAGG
>JAEIIU010045726.1:0-31756 GCA_018874675.1 Drosophila baimaii | reverse complement strand
GGTTGAGGTTCTTCGAAATCTGCTTTGATTGATTCGGAAATTTATTTAAAAAAGAAAATAAAAGTTTTAACTTGGTAGAGTCACCTTAATATGGTTAGCAAATATTTAAATAAAGGGATTTTTTATTTTAAATTTTATTTTATTTTCTATTTTTTACGTTTTTTATTGATTATTTGTTGAGAAGACTTTTTTTTCTACGCTCTGGTTCACCATATCTAGCTTTATGCGCCTTTTGGCGTTTTCAGGAGCGGTCAATCTGCTTAATGGCCATCTTTATCGTTTTGGTATTATCTTATTTCCTTTCATTTATATTTATTTATTTCTTTATTTATTTGTTAAAGTATTAATTCATGTCAAGTAGGTAATTATGTCTAGTGGTTCTTCTTCTATGCTTTGTTAAAGGTTCGTGGAAATCAGCTTTGATTGATTTGGAAATTTATTTAAAAAAAAAACAAAGAAAAGCTTAAACTCTTTAATGTCACCATAATATGGTTAGAAAATCTTTAAATAAAGGGGTTGTAACTAACTTCTAAGATCAGCTACATACTTCGCTTGAAGAAAGCGGGTTAGATACTAGAGATTCGTAGGACACTTCTCGATTTGAAAATAAGTTTGGACCAAGCCAAAGCCAACAGAAAGTCAGAAAGCTTCTTTATCCTGGGCCTGGTCCAACCCTTTCACCTCCTTCTCCGTGCATCCTTTACCATTCGCCTGCCATGTTTGCCCTCCGCAATTTATCAACCTAATCGAAGTACACAACAGCAATGCAACTTTTTAATTGGCTCTATCACAGGACCTCTATCCTCCTTCTCCGCCGTTAAACGCATTTATACCGCAGAAGCCACAGGAATAAGAGCTCTCCTCTCTCTCTCCCCCGTGCCACCGAATCCGCTTGCCACGTCGCCCCCACGGCCCCCACGGCAAGGCGAAACCCAACCATTTACGCATTTTATGCAAGCTTACGCATTTCGCAATGCCCGATGGATTCCGGGCGGCGGGGCATTACGTAATGCGAGTAGAGCAAGGCGGAGAAGCTCGGCTTGATAAACTATAAGCCACAAATTTGCATGAAGCCGCCGCCTTCGACTACAAATTGCCATTAAGCGCGGCAGCAGGGGGGGGGGCAACGGGAGAGCGGGGGAGCGTTAACGAATGCCCCGCCGTACTTTGTGCGCGGAACCCCATCTCGCCCCACCTCGCCAACTCACCTCAGCTCACCTGGCTGCTCAACAATAACTGACACCAGTTGCTGGCGCTGCTTTCCACTTTCCACTTTCCACTTTGTTGCAACAATTTGCGCGCCCGAAGCGCCGGCTGCGGATGCGGATACGGATGTGGGAACCTGAACGGCGTAGAGATGATGCTGCACAGGGAGAAAAAAAAAAGACAAATTACACTGAAACATTGCAAGTCTCTTAAGGCCCAAGGATCAGAATAAGTTCCGAGGAAAATCCAGAGAAGGGGTTGTATCTTTCCTAAGCAGAGAGATCTTCTTTTCCAGGTAGGGTACCCCAATTTTCTCTCTGTGCACACTGCTGCTGCTGCTTCATTGCATTTAATTCATTTTTATTGCAAAAGCTTACAGACAGATAGCGGGAAGGGCTATATGTAGGTTTGGAGCCTGGAAGAGCGAAGGAGTAAGGAAAGGCCACTTGGGTGTGCTCTTTAAATTATATTGGGCAAAATTTTATGCAGTCGGAGATGCTAAGCAAGGCGAGCCAAGGCATTGCCCTCCGCCTTTGCCGGATGCCCCCGCAGGATCCCTCTGGCGCGGCGCATGCCATACAAAAGTTTTTACAAAGTAGCTGCGGCAGCTGCTGCAAGTTTGAACAGCATCTATGATGGGTACAGGAGCAGGGCCGACGAGGCGAAGGGAGCGGGCTTGGGGCCAGGACAGGACAGCACAGGACAGACAGACAGGCATTTTGATGAAGCTGCTTTATATATTGGGTGCGGGCTTTCGCTGGGTGGCAGCTACTGCAGCTCCTGCAGCTCCTGGCAGCTCCTGCAAGGAGCAGCATAATTTAAATAGCATGTAAATTAGACGGAAGTCTAAAATGAGTGCATAATGTCTACTAAAAGTGTTCTAAGTGATTGTAATTTAGGTAAAAGTTCCAGCAAAGGCGCGACTTAGTACGCTGGCTTATAGAATCTGTAGGGCCAGTAAATGGGCGGACTAACGATGTCGATTAAATAAGTAAACGGGCTATAAACGTGGCTCTAATAATACCATTTTATTAAATATAATTAAAGGAATAAATAGTGTAGCCAAATAATTACTTGTACGCATAGCAAAGGTATATTTAATACGCATTTAAATTGACTAAATTATGGGTATTTCTTATCAGTTTATAAATAAATGGAATTACCCTAATTTTGCTTATGGGAAACCCCGCGTAAAAATATGAATCTTAAACTAGAATTTTACTTGAGATAAACTCAGTTATGACATCACAGCCAAACCTAACTTTAAATACAGTGTAAAAGTGTAAGTCTATCAATTAACCAATTCCTTTTCTAGTCCACTGTGATTACTGAAAACAATGGAACCCCAGCAAATTTCTTTCAGATGTACTAAGCTGCATAAAAAAGCAAAAAAAAAGAGAAAAAGGAAAACCCCTTTACTTGAAAAATATTGTGCGTTCATTGTACTTGGCTTCCCTTTAACAACTTTTCGTGCAACATTTTTTCTTGGCCTTCCTTTCGCCACTTTTTTTTTTACCAAACGAAATTCGGGGATTGGCAGAGGCAAAACCGAAACAGCATGACCCAGCTAAGACTTGGCTCAAAGTCTACGAGGATTTGCTTGGGTCTTAACACCTTTCACTACCGCATTTCCTTTCGACGGCTTTCGTTTTGGCCTACAGGAGGCGCCCCAAGGGGGGAAAGGCTGGAAGAGTCCCTCATTTTGTGCGTGGCATGTCCTTAAAGTGGTGGCTTCAGATGGTTTGATTCTAATTTGCTGGAATTTAATGACTGCTTACTTGACACTGCTCAACCTTCTTGAGATATTTGGGCAAGCCAAAGGGTTAGTACTTCATGATGACTATTGGTTATATCAACTCTTTTTTAACATTCAAATTGGGGCATTTATAAGACCATATTTTATCATTATAAACGTAACTCTTCAGATATTTTTGCATGTGCAACTTTTGGCGAGTGTTTGCTAATTAATTAGCCAGGACTAACCACTTCCAGCCGCCGCCACCGAAGCACTCTTTGCCCCAGCAACTGTCTAAACTAGTTTCACCTTTTGGCCTGACAGCCACTCGGGAAGCTGCTGCAGTGCAAACAGACTTTTGGATCAACTTTGTTAACTTCGGTATTAAAATGCTTAACCCCATTCCGGGTTCCCATCATCATCATCATCATCATCATCATCAAAAACAAGCCCACTCGAGGTGCACCGTAATCTATCAATAATATTATTATTCGTACTTGAAGCGAGCTAGTTAAGTTCTCTTCAGCTCGTTGCACTCGCCGGCCCTCTAGAAGTTTAGCCGCACTCACTCACCTCACTCACCTGCCTTTGGATGGGCACTTGCCTGCGTAAATTTATAATTACTGGAGGCGACTTGAACCAGTTATGCCGCCGGGATGGGGGAGTCCCTTAGCCCCTCCAGGGGGGAAAAGCTAAGGGAGTTTTTGGCTGCAAAAGTTGTATCAACTTGTTGTCTGGCGACCAAGGCGCCAGGCAATCTAATTTCCATTTTCGAGGCGCCCAACTCCCAGCAGCCCAGCAGCACTCCTGCATCCCAACTGCCCCATACTTTGTTGGCTTTTTCATTAGTTTTTCATTCTGATGCAGCCGCACCTGGAGCTGGAGCTAAAAAGTTCATTCTAAGCGAAATTAAGTGCCATTTTTATTCGATTTTGTTGCCACTAGAGTTTTCGGTGGCACCACAGAGAGGTGCAGCCCGGTAATTACACAGGGGTTTTAGAGAGAGAGGCGAGTCCCTTTCGCCGCAAGTGGTTCGCTTTTTATTGATTTTAATGCAAATGCAATTAAAAATTTAGTGTGGACTCCCAGGCGTAAGTGCATTAACATTAACTGGAAAATGATTTATGCTGTGTTTGACATTTTAATTATGCTTGCCGACGCGACGCAGCAACAAACAATCATGTTGATATATCTCCCCGTTGGCCCAGAGAGTGTGAGAGTGTGAGCGAGTTTCATTAAGCCGATTTTTTTTTCGTTGCGTTAATATTTCCGGCCATTTATTTCAACTTTTGTTGCCACGTATTAAATGTTTAATGTTCAATCGATTGTATTAAATTATATGCAAAATGATGCACTTAAAATGCCATAAGTTTCCGCCCAAAGACAAAGTTAATCAGCGGGAAGAGTGTTGGATTTTATATAATAGTACATTTTAATGTATATATATTTGTTGATAAATTTTATGCGGCTCTGTTGTTTACTTAATAATGTTTTCCTATGTAATGGGACCCCTCCATTCTCCAAGTTATTTCAAAGAACTGATGGAAAGACCCCACAACCAATCACTTTAATTAAGCTGTATTTTTCCCCTGGACAGCACATCAAAAACCAATTAATTTTTATATACCACCATACTACGCCTGCCTTCCGTTGGTGGCTTTATTTTTGCGGCCAACAACAATTTGCCAATAGCATCCTGGCCAGAACATACGAGGCATACAGAAGCAATTAGTCAGAGAATTTAACGCAGTTCATTGGGCAGATTCAAACATTGGGCTGAAGCTAATGACATAATTTCGCCATTGACTGGATTAGATAATGCCGCACACACACTTATTCCCTCCGCCGCAGTTGGCTAATTGTTGTAGGTCCTGGCCAGGACACTCTGCAATCTGTTATAAGCCCCAGGGCTGAAGATTAATGATCATGGAATCCCCTAATGAAGTTATTGGACTCGGAGCAGGAGGTTACGCTCCACCCGCCTTCGATGAGAATAATAACCTGGCGGAAGAAGTGCAAAGGACTACTCCCTGACGGAATCTGAATCCCCTTTTATTTATGACGCGTTTAAATTGTTGCTCTTTTGCATATTTACCTTGTTATTTTATTACGTGACGGAAATGAACAGAAATGTAAAATAAAAATAAAGAAAACGGCAGCGAGGGCATCGTCCACATAAACAGCGCGAAAACATTGTCACAGCGTGAGGTCGAATGTTTTTTCCATGCAAAAATATTTCATTTCCTTTGGCTGCGAAATGTTAAATAATAAAAAAAAAAACGAGAAGGCAACAACAGGCAAAATGAGCGACAAAGTAAATTTCATACTGGGGGGAGTCGCAGCAAATAAAAAACTGCAATAAAAATCTGTTTAACATGAAGTGCGGCAAACGCACAAAAGTCTGTCAAGGCGGCGGCGGCAGAGGGATGTCCTGGGAAGTCATCCTGCTCTGTCTCGGGTGCCTTTGCCATACACTTTACAACTTATGAGTGCTAATAAAATTCACTCGGCACATCCCAGACAATTCGCACAAAAAAAGAGCGAACGAAATTGTGCCGGTCCTTCAAGGTGTGCGCTTTGATAAAGAATCCTCCGCATCCTGGATGGGGTCCCCAGTTGAGTGGAGATCCCAATGGACAGCATAAAAGGCAAGGATTTCATTTTAAATTTCACAATTTATTGTGTCAGCTCCTCGGTGAGGCGAGGGGGGGCGCGAGGATGTCGCTTAGCAGTGGTTACAGCAGTTGCATGGTGCAATTTCTGTGATAATTCCGCAAACAGAAAAAATGAATGAAACAGGGACTGGGATGGTATCACCGAAGCGAGAGCTTATTGTGTGTTATTAAGAAGGTATGCCGGAAATGAAACTAAATGGATTTTTGCATAAGAAGCTACGTGAATGGCCCAGAATCTAATAAACTGTTTTTAAATAATATATTACGAACAGAATTTGATCACAAAAACCACATTCACTTGGAGAAATCTCTCACTCTGATTCCAGACAAAGCTCAAAGCTTGGATTATCTATATTTATGGCGAAAAAGTGTACAATTTTGCTGCTATTTCTGCAGCTGCTCTGCCACCTGGAGCTCGGTGAGGCGATCTGGTTTCCCTGGTACTTCCAGCGCTATGGCCTGGAGCCCCACTCGAGTCGGCATGGCGGCGCCCAGAAGAACAAGGCCCAAGCCGGAGGCACATGTCCGCCTGGTTATGAGCTCAAGGCCCCGGCCGCTGAGATAAAGGGAGCAGGGGACAACGATTCGGTGGCCAGGACTGACCCTTGCAACGACAATCCGGTGCTCCAGCAGCTGGCCCGCCTCTATGTGGTCAGTCCGGAGAGGATTGTCCTGCTGCTGGCTCAGCCATCACTCACGGGCTCCTGTGCGGAGATCAGCGACGTGCTGGGCAAAATCCAGAACTCCCTGAGCAACTGTGTCCTGGCGCCGGACAACATGTACGGTCGGCTGGCCAACGGCCTGCGCTACTTCCGGACGGAGGTCTGCGACGGCGGTGACGGCAGCAACCGGAAGCGCTGCACCGGGCTGCAGGATGCGCACAACTGCCTCCGGGAGCTGCGCACGGACATGATCGAGTGCGAGGCGCCGGCGGACTGGTACGAGCGTCGGAATGCCACCAAGGTGTGCCACATCTACAACGACGTCCTGGACTGCTACTACACGCGGGCGGCCCTGCTCTGTGGCCTCGACTCGGCCAAGCAGCTGCGATCCTTTGCCGGCGACACCATGGTCAGGGCCATGAACCACAAGTGCGAGGCCAAAAAGCGGCTGCCCCGCGTGGATAATGCCATGCCCATCGACATGAGTGGGGGGGAGGCTGGCCGGAAATCGATATATTTTAATTGTTTTCTTTTTGCGTGTTTTTTAATTCATTTCTAAAGTGTACTTATATACTTTATAAATAATATTTAATGGGTAGTATTTTAAAATAGTAATATATATACACTGTATATTATACAGACATAAATACACATACAACAAAAAATAAGGACCTAGATAAATATCGCTGGCGGTCATTGAGATGCTATTTTGTCCCAAAAGTGCCTTTTAGCTTAAAGAAAAAATATAATTCATAAAAATTCGAGCATAATTGTGTCGGATTTGTATGCAAATCTGGCCTAAAAATAAATCTATTAATCCTAAAATTCCTTAAAGCTTAAGAACGCCTTAAGCGGCAGAAAAAAACAATTGTTAAAGCCTAATGTTAGAAAATATTCCCAGTTGGGCTCCTGTTTATACATTTTGTCAGTTTTCTATATTATCCTTCCACCTTCGGTCCCAAAAAAGAAATAGTTGTGATCGCTTAAGGGCGACGTGCTTCAATAAGGATTTAAATGTAATCCCAAGTAACTATGTAAATACATCATTTATCATCCAATGGGCCAGAAATGCCAACTTAAGTGTTTTGCTATTTTCAACTAAATTTCAATAAATACCCGAGGGACTTAGGCTGTCGACAAAATAAGCCAATTTACTAACACGTACGCCCACCCATACGCACACACTCACACACGCACAGCTCAGTGAAGTGCGGGCGTGTGTATCTGTGTGAGCGTATCTGTGAAAGGTGACCGCAAACATACAAACACCGCTCTCAGGAAGCCCCGGCCCCGGCCCCGGCCACCAAAACCGATGTCGACATCGCTCCTTGCTTAGAGCGAAACTCATCAATTATGTTGGCGCGGCTGGAGAATGGGTATGTGCACTGAAAGAAAAACACTGGCAAACAAATTACATAAGTCTTTAGAGTCCTTCCATATTAATTTAACTTTGTTTTAGGTTATATTTCCATTAATTTATTTTAATTTAATTTAATTTAATTTAATTTAATTTAATTTAATTTTATTTATCTTAATTTAGTTCAACAATCTTTATGAAAAATATCAATTCTTGAACTACACTTCATAGTTTTCTTAAAATATATTATAATCCTGTATTGTCCAACTAAACTCCCTATTTTTCCTCTCTGCATGGTCCTCGGGCTAGGTGATTCGTTGGCTACGGGTGGTTCTACGGTTCACCTATGTGGCCTTTGTTAATGACACCTTCCCCAATCGCTTGCGAAATCAAGGTGCAATGATTTCGGCCAGACTTGGGTGGTGTTAGCTTTCACATTTGCATCATCCGCAAGGTGGAGAGCCCCAGGAAATCTGCTTTTGCAAAATGAACATTCGGCGTATGGGGAAAATTCTGAAATGTGTTTGAGCCTCAAGTTGCATTTCGAAGCGATTGCAATTGTTATTGGCATGTGCTGTGCAAAGAATATAACCCGAGAGCTATGGTCAAGGGAAATATTTGAAATCTGGGGCAAAGCCACATTCATTTTGATGATATAATAATTTTAAGGAAGGGGTATAAGCTCAAGTCTTAAGATCAATTATAGTTCTGGCTTAAATTAGATTTATTTGCAATAATTTAACAACAAACCTATCTAATTACCCTGACAGTCGGCATGCAAACCGTTTAGAAAATGTGTTACGACTTCCTATGGCTAATAACTAAAAATAAGTAATTGCTGTCCAGTTTTTGCATTAATTTGAATGGCTGCCACATATAGCCAGCATCCATAAAGCGAAAGTGGCCAATACTTAAATTGAATGCCAAAATGAAACACGGCAAAGAAAAATCCCGTCAATAGCAGCACGCACCCAGAGAAGCGCCTTTCATGTGGCCAAAATGGGGGGCGTTTGGGGGCGTGACATCTGGGCGAGTGTGGCGCCTGTTTTGCGTCGCCTTGGCTGACGTTGTCTACTCCATTAAAATGAAGTTGCGCTTTTGTTCTCCGTCCACCCCTGCTGATGTCGCCTCTTTTTGTTGTTGTCGGGCGCCAACGAGACGGCGAAAACAAAAAGCAGATTGTTCACAAACAAAACACGGGCCACATCTCAATGGGGTTTTACCTGTAAATACGGCCAGGCGACCTGAGAGGATGGATACACAACGGTCTGGTCGACAGTCACAGATAAAGTGCCTTTTTCTCTCCAGGCCTCACTTTCGCTCTGTACCTTTTTATGCCCTGGAAGAGGTTATAACGAATTCACGAGGATATATATCTGATTGACAAGACTGAGAAATTCTAAGAAACTACAGATCTTTGAGCTTTCCCTTTTTTGTTAAAATATTACAAAGAATATTTAACACATAAATAATTCTAAATTAAGAATAACTTATTAAAAGACACATTTTATCCTGCATTGTATTGGAAATATTTCGCATTAGTGGCGAAAAAAGTGCTCTAGATTCTTCCCTCCAAAATAAGTATTTTTTGAAAAGCATTAAAGAGTATTTGAAGATTGGTCTGCCGAAATTAGCTTGAGTTCTCCTTAGTTCTATTTTGTTTCGTTTTCTTTGGCTAAATAAAAATAAGTGCGGTGGAATATAGAGCTTTCTGCGCTGATATTGCCTTCAACTGACAATAAACATGGCAGTTGAATAGAAAGGCAAGCCGGACAGGACTCTAAAACGCTGGTCATTCCATCAGACAAATGTCCTGTGGCAATATGTGTGACTCAGTTGATGATTTTAGTCACCGTCCTCATTTTTTCTATCTCTTGAAACTTGTTAACGAAGGAGGTTATAGCTGGAAAAGCTTTCTGTTTCGTTTTCCT
Source organism: Drosophila baimaii (assembly GCA_018874675.1). NCBI lineage: Eukaryota > Metazoa > Arthropoda > Insecta > Diptera > Drosophilidae > Drosophila > Drosophila baimaii. The sequence continues at coordinate 22,190 of JAEIIU010045726.1, read as the reverse complement.
TTCCTCATTTATATATATTCTTCCTTTCCTGCAAAATTTATTGTATCAATATTGGAAATTAAGGCCTGTTATTTATGTTAAAATTAAGTTAAATTAAAAAGTACATATGTAACAAGTAACTATTATTTTCTAAACAAAGTTAGCTTTATGCTGTATCCTCTTTTTAAATTACAAAATAATCACTTGTATACAAAGTAAACTTCCAAAGGATTCCAACGACCCATCGAAATCCCTCCCAACCCAAGTACTTCCATGACACAACTGCCAGCGAATGCTCCATCAATATTTGAGCAAATGTTTTGCTGACATAATTCATTTCAATTCCATTCCCATATAACTCAATCACGCCCCCAGCCTCGCACACCTTATAATTTCATCACCATCAATTCGACCACATTAGACCCGGGGCCAACCCAGCCGCATTTGTTTATGCTGCTGCTGCTGCTGTGGCCCCGCCATTCAAATGCCCGGGCACGTATCGAGAGCCGCAGCAAAAAAAAAAAAAGGCAGACAAAACAAATTCCCAAAAAGGAGCTGGGAAGTGAGCATATTTAATAAGTTGACAAAACATATTTCACACGCACAAATGCGTCAGCTTTCGGTTGGCTTCCATTTTGTTTGCCCTCGACTTACAGCCAACGACTGCCTACATATGTCAAGCATCATTATTAACAGATTTTTGGGTGCGACACGCACGAGGACCGAATGTCTCCGGGCCTCCATTTATCCCGGTGGCGCTGGGTTGGCAGGTCGAAAGGTGCCAGCGGGCTGAACCGAGTCCTGGGGTTGAGGTCCACACACACACACAGCGTGTGAAAATGTTATTGACATCTATTTCAATATTTATAAACGCACACAGAACGTATGGCCACATGCGGCAGATACAAAAGGAGGATTTCGGTTACGGATTCATTCAATATGCTGATGTTAAGGCAGAAAGGAGAAAACGCACTAGAAAATACAATATAAACTCCACTCCAAGGTCCGGCAGAGTCCATCACCTGAAATTGATTTCACTTTTATTTAGATCTTGATTGCAGGCACGTCCTGGAGGTGAACTTGAACTCGGCTTAGGGGGTTCTTGCGGTTGAGATAAAGGAAAAGGAAGAGATACCATTTGTAGGTGCTTCTACACTTTAAAATTTAAATATATTAAGAAATGGCTTACCTTTTTTTATTTATCCATTACCTAATTCAATTTGAAAACAGTCTATATTTGATTTAAATTTATATTATAAGATTCTCCTATTGAATATTTTGTAAAGAACGTTGCCTTAATTATTTTCAAGAAATAACACTAATTCCTGATTCTGGTGTCACGTAAGCTTGCATCTTTTCTGAGCGATTTCCTTCGCTCTCTCTGGCGTCTCATGAAATATGTATAATTCAACGTTTACGAGAGGCGACTTCCCGGGGCAAGTCAAGAAGCTATCGTCGTGCAACTGACAGGGGAATTGGCGGTGGAGCCGACCTGATTCCTCCATTAGCTTCTGCTGCGGACTGGCCGACTGGCCGCAGCACAAATGCCATGGCATTGGAGCTGACACTAATACGCAAAGCCCGGTTGGGCAACTAATAAGCGAGAGCCGAGGTGTGTCCAGCTGGCCTGGTCCTGACCTGACCAGCTGTCGGGGACACGCCGCAGTTGCGGCTCCCAGAGGAATCCCCCCAGCGTAAGCAATTGTCCGCCAGAAAGTGCAACAAGCAAATTAAACCCATATCAAATGGGAAGCATTGAACTGTTATAAGCCAGGCTAGACATGGCCGTGCCGAAGGCCCAAACTAGGCATAACAGAACGTGCCTAGCTCCAAAGGCGACCTAGGCGACCGAAAGCACCGTGGATCAAATAGTTGAGCTGAGCTAAGCCTGTGGGTTATAAGATATTTTAATAGAACCTGATTAAAGCAGTTCTAATAATAGCCAACAATACTCTATATATAATTATCCACTTAAGTGTAAGTTTAACGATGCAAATTTATCCATAAACTATTTGTATTTGGAAGATGGAAACCCCTTCTTCCCTCTTCATGCAGTTTCAAGTACTAGAAAAGTTCCTTTATATTTCTAGAAAAATAAAAATATAAACTCCAGTGGGCACTTCGACATTCCCACAGTGCCGCCTGGCAAGAGCCTTTTAGGAATTTAAATCACCGCCAGAGCTGGCCAAAGACTTGTCTCAGACATGCAAAACCTAGGGAAAAAAGCAGCGAAATGAGCAAGTGAAGGGAAAATACTCGAACGGCAGCCGTATCGTTGGCATATTTATGCGCCATGACCGAAGGATTGTGCCAGACTCCAAGGTTGCCGCAGAGTTCAATGCATTGATTATATCTACATAACGCATACGCCCCGTTGTCCGCCGCTAGCTCAGGCTCAATGTTAAATTAATACCTGCTCGAGCTCGACAGTAATTTATTGATTGACCCCTCCACATACCGCCCAGCGAAATCGAAACTTAAACAACTTGGTGGAAAGTCCACAGACAACCTTCAAAATGTAATGGACAAAATTATTCACAACGGCCTGGAACTTATTTAATTTATAATCAAAATCACAACCGAGACCCCAGCGCACCCGGGAAAGTCAATAAAAGTCAAGTAAAACGAAACTTGTGGCATTTGCGCTTATTATTGGGCATTCAAATTGCCTCAAGCATGAATTATGGGCGACCGACGAATCAAATTTGGCTCAAATTCACGCACTGTTTTGTTTGCCATTGAATTCTGGTGAAATGAATGCAAATAAGCGTAAAGATTCGCTTAGTGACTTTGACCTAAGTGCCTGGGCATTGTGCGATGATAAGTTCATTGTGGTTTTGTTTAGTTCCTGATGGAATGAAAATTCCAGCTTGAGGATTTCGAAATAGTTACGTATCCGAAGCGTTGCCGGAATCATTTGCCGACCTTATGGTTGAACAATATTATTATTACTCCCTTGAAATGTTAGAACTTCTGCTTTAAGAAGAATTATTGCTTGAACATTGCCAAAATAAATTGAAAGCGAAACACACATTACAGCAATTTTAGTTAGTCATGGCTAGTTTAACTTTTAAGGAAAGTAAATTGTTGAAAGCAAAGGCCTGAAATTGAGTTGGAGAATTTATATCTAGAATTGAGTAGAAGCTACATTATGGCCACAAATATTACATTTAATATGTATATATTCCCAGACTTGTCTAGACTCTAAACATTTTATTATATTTTATTTAAGATGCAACTAGGGATCAATATCAAGAAGCAAAGTCCAATTTGATATATCGAAAAAATTGTCTTGCTCAATTTATTGTCCTTATGCTTTTACGAGTAATTTTTCTCAATATGATATGGAAAACATGTATAAGTTTGATTTCTTGGAGTTTGAAATAAGAAAAAAAGATCGCATTTAACATTAAAATATCGATGTTATTGTTAATACCAAATAAATATTTTTAAAATTAATGTATCACAATGTTAAATGTATAGACAATACAGTATATATCAATATTGCTTGCCATCTCAAGTTTCAGCCTTTAAAATAATTTGTTTAGATAATTTAACGTAACCTTTTAGTGGTGATCAAGATCCCAAAAGATAATGTGATTGGAAGCTTACCTAAAAAGATTTCCAAAGAAACTCTGCTCTCTCCCAGCTGAACTCTGTTACTGTCAAACCAAAATAATCAATTATTTAAATGCGTTTGCAAAGCCGCTTGCCGCCGCTCATTAAAAAGCAGACGCCCGAAGAGACCTCAAGGAAGCGCCAAGTCACCGCGTGGGAGTCTTCCGTACTTGTTGAGTCTGCAGAAACACCTTTAACTGAAGATGGCGCTTTCTCGGTGCCTCACTTTCCCTAATGACGTGCATTTTCAGGGATTTTAAATAGTGGCGGCGGGCAAAGGTGCACACAAAAGTGTGCCAGCGGGGCATGCAGCATGTCAATGTCATTACGCAAGAAGTGGCAGAGTGACGTCGCGACGGCATTGCGGCGGCGGGAATATGTGGATATGTATTTGTAGCCGCGTTTTCACACCGCTTGCATTTTTCATTCACCGCAAATATACTGACGAACGCCAGTCGGAATTACTCACACACACACACACATGTGGGTAGAACAATAAATGCATTTTTAAAACACAAAATATACATACTCGTATATACTGCATACGGGATGCACATGCAGCTGCCCTGGCTTTGCCATAAGAACTGGCCGAGGTAGAGTGGATTTTGAAAAACATTTTTATGCTCCAGTTTACAATCAAGCCACGCACCAAAAATTCATTGCCACCTGAAGCATGTGCGAAAATAAACCAGAAGAAGGCGAGCGAACGAATGGCAATCTCAATTATTCTGGCCACTGCTCAGTGCTGGCTTTGATGGCCGAACTCCTTTGATTTAAGCCCGGCCACTGTGGCCAAGGGTCTGGCTAAGACGTGGTTATGTATCGTTCAGTGGGTTTTTGGGGTTTTAAAGTAAATGAAAATATATATTTTGAGGTTGCAGCTGATATCGATAATAACTGCTTTGTATTACTCGCCGCTTACTCATTATAATTCAATATTTGGGCCTGGCCGTAAGGCGCGCTGGCTTAAATGTAATTGTGTGTGTGTTCCTTCCCAACTATTTGGCCTCAAACGAAATAATTGCATGCCTCTCTCCGCTTATTTCATTTCCGACTCCGGGCAAATTAATTAAAAGCAAACCAATGCGATAAGACTCAATATATAAGCACTTGGAGGCGCACGCGGAGGCACCCGCCCCTCGAATCGAAAAGACGAGCAGCTGAAAATGTTTGTAATACAATTTTTCGTAGTCGCAGCGTGGAGTGGGGGCGGGGGGTGGGAAAAATAATTACTTGGCACGCAACAGACAATGCAAGGTGAAAATTGCATTTTCCATGGTGAGCGAGCGAGAGAGAGAGAGGGGAAGGCCTGGCAAGGACTCGCATTACATGCTCCTTAAGTATCTTAAGCCTCATACGTGCCAGGCGCTGGAGCTAAGGATATTTATACAAACTTGCTGTGTGTGCTGGGTGTGAGTGTGCAGAATGCTTGATGTTGAGCGGCAGCGGGAAGATGCGTTTAACAAAAACCCTAGCGAAATTGTAATGTAAAGAAAAGGAAATTATACAACTTCTTGTTGTTGTTGCGGGCCCCTGAAACTGAGCAAGTCAAGAAGCTTCAGTTCGCCAGCTCTCCAGTTCCATCCATGTCTTTCCCCCCCGTGAATGTACGTAAGTATTTTTTGAAGGGCGAAAGTGAAGTCGTGGCACCTTTATTTAAGACACCGCTTCAAGGAGCCTGCGACTGCCGCGCGCAGGATGCTCAAAGGCGTGAGTTTGCGCAGCGACATATGTTATGTCTTCCGCAGTCTGCGAGCGGTGGCGCTGCCAGCATAAAGTCATTAAGTGGGGGAAACGAAAATAAATTTACGCTTGGTAAATAAATCTTTTTGATTCTCTCCGCTCGCTTGCTCCGCTTTCTTTGCCCCGAACTACCCGAAAAATACTTTAATTAAATTTGTATGAAATTCGCCACTTGAGTGAGTGGGCGAAGCGCAAATCGCAGGAGCTGTTGTAAGGAGCGAATGCTTTGGGAGCTGGTTGTATCTATTGTAATTAAATTCCCAGATTGGGATTGGCTTTGTCCTTTATTAGCTTCATTTATTTAAAATAACTTATTTGCAATGCAAGCTAAACATAAATTACCGTCTTATAAATGAGTAATTATCTTTTATATTCTTATAAAAACTAAACTAACCTTTACGTTGCGAACTTTTAGTGAAACGAGCGAGATCCGCTTATATAACTAGCCCCATTCTCCATTTAATTCTCTAGCGATTAGTGCTTAATCCGATATTACTCTGGAGCCACTCTAGTGCATCACATTATCCGAATCCTCAATCCAAATACACAAAGCAAGTCTCGATTTTAAGTCCCTCATATATATCGCTCTGAGACATTGGCACGAACCCCGGATTTTATGTGGCTGAACATGCTCGAAACTTCACTGGCAGCTCCCACAGCAGCTCACTTAACCCATTTCAGAAAATGCGTAAACATTTCACGTAATCGCTCAACACCTAATCAGCATTCAGCCTCTCAACCCTTCTGCCGCCGCCCTTGGCATTGTGTGATGCAACAAAGTTGGCAGGGGGCACCAGCTCCACTCCGCTTTTCCAGAAGCCGCAAAAGTTGATGCAACGTGGGTGGTGTGCTGGGAGGGGGAGAAACGAGCTGAGCAACGTTTATCGCATTTTCTTGTTGCTGCCGGGGAAGTTACTGGCAAGCATATGAGCATAAAGGATATTCGCTGTAAATTTTCATTTTTATGAAGTTACACAAAGTACAGAAATGTGGTTACATTTTGGATTAAACTAAGGTAAGTATGCAAAATACGGGAGTATGTGCTCGTTTGTGTGCACATATTTTTGGCCGAGCCCGGAAAAAGAAAAACAAAACTCACACACACACAAAACACTGAGGTATACACAAAGCTTAAAATATTCCAGAAAACTTTGCAAAAACAAATATTATAAATATGTATATGAGAAAATACCTTTATATCAGCTGCGGCTAACGATATATCACAAATATTCCTTGAACATATTGGCCGGGAAATTATTTAAGAATTCAAAAATACATCAAGTTTGGTTGGTAAGTACTGTGTCTTTTATTGGAACAAATTATATTAAAAGAATATAACCCAGAATAAGAAATAATATTATAGTCAAACAGTTCCTAACACAATTTATTAATCAATTTCATTTAAATTTGTGAACATTCCCAATGCCATTAGTACATTTCTAGCCTTTAAATATGCACAGTCCATAATTTTACCACACTTACTTTATTATTTGTTTAGATATATATATATATATATAAAACAAAAAGATTATTAAAATGTGCACTGAACTTATTTTCATCTTATCTCAAAAAACATAAGACACTGAAAAGAAACTTGGTAACTAATATGGATTTATCAGGCTTTGATGTCGAAAGTAGTCGATTCAAAAAATAAATTCAAATGTTTTTTTTATTCTTTATCGCAAAGAAATATAAAATAAAACTTTGTTTTGTCCAATGTTGTATTTTTTTATTCAAATAATAGCTTGTTATTATAAGCTAAAATAAATTTCTAGTACCTAAAAATATAAAATACGTCTCCCTAAATGTCTTCATGCTTTATACTTAAGCCATAATTATATTATTATTATTATTATATACTTTTATCTGTAAATACTTAATTTTATGAATGTCAAATTAAATAGAGAAAAACAAAATGAATGAAAATAATATTATTTAAAGTGCAGTGAGAGCTTAAGAGCTCAGATATCGGCAGTATTTCAGTAGAGTGTCGACATCCGGGAAAGAATGTTTGCTCCCGCGCCCAATTGGAAGTCGGTGCTGGCTGCCTTTGTGATTATATTAGCTTTTGGATACTCTGAAGACTGCAAAGAAGATCAGCATCAGTGTGTAGAAGATGGCAGCTGCATTTCCCTTTACGATCTCTGCGATTTTAAACCAAATTGTGCGAACGGCAGCGATGAATCATACACGGTGTGCAAGACCTCTGATCCCGAGAACGAGGCTACCCACTGTGCCAACGGCGCATTGTTATCTGAGGGAATGCTTTGCAACAATATTGTAGATTGCCTCGACGGCACCGATGAATTGCCACAAGTATGCGACTTGGATTTTATACCCGATTGGCATGGCAATTGCCCGAAGTAAGAAATTAAAAATTGAATGAATACTCTCTGTCTGGCAAGTTCCAAGGGTCTGCCTCTTATAAGGGTTTTAATGATACCTTATTTTCTTGTCTGATTTGTTCATTTTTTTATCTGCTTTTCAGTAAGACCCAGATCGAGTGTCTGCCAGGAGAGTGCGTGTCAGTGCTCAAGATGTGCAATGGCCTGATCGACTGCAGCAACGGCCGGGATGAGTCCTTGGAGGTGTGCCTGGGCACGTGCGTAGATTGCTTTCGATGCGGCAATGGAGTCGAGATCGAGGAAAATCAATTGTGTGATAATTTCACGCACTGCCTGGATGGCACCGATGAGCTGCTCAACGTCTGCATGGACAGACCAAACTGGGCGAGGATCGAGCCCAAGACCTGTGCCGAGCCGCTGGACCTTAAGTTCACCAATAACACCAAGTTCACAATGCGCCACACCAAGCGCTTCGTTTATCCCAATCAGCCGGCGGAAGTGGAGTGCTGGAACTCCAATCGCACCATGTGGAATGTATGCATGAATGACGGCCGCTGGCACCACGACTTCCCCTCCTGCATCCACAAGCGGATCAACACCAATCCAGACACAAATGGCTCCAAAGGTTGTCCCATTAATTATTACAACAAGAAGACAATGCTTATAAAGGCTGTGGATTCCGAGGAGGAAAGCGAAGTTCTTCCGCCTTTCAAAGGGAAAAGAGTGATATTCAAATGCGACACCGGATACGACTTTCTGCCATACAAATTAGGCGACAACCCGATCACATGCCTGGCCAATAAAACGTGGATCGAAGATGACTTCCATCCTCGTTGCGTTAGTGAGTACTTATGTTAATATGTTTATATAGATATATAATTTATTAATTTATATTTCTTTATCTGTCAGAACTTTGCAAGCCAGAGGAGATAAATGGAATTTATAGCTTCACACCAACATGCTTCAACGGCGAAACAGGCATCCGAGTTCAGTGCACCGACGCGAAATCGCTGATACCTGGCACAATTGTTAAATTTGAATGCTATCCTGGCTTCACTCATCGCACTTCCGATCTAATCTCCGTGGTCTGTTCCGAGAATGGGACGTGGACTGGCCTCCGGGAGCTGTGCGAGAAACAGGAGGAAATCTGCACTTTTGATTGCACTTCCTCAACCCAGTCTGCGCTGCCCTACATGAAGGATGGGGAGGCTACGCGTTCCCTGCATGCCAGCTGGGTTGTACCCATTTATATAAGGAACACAAATACCACTTATTTTGAGGCCAAGTGCGTGGGAAACCTAATCCGCTTTGACATTGTGCTAACTGCAGCCCATTGTATTGATAAACTGCAGCCAGCCGACGTTCTAGTTGGTCCCACAGGCAACCGATCCGCATCAATTACTCCCAAGGAGGGTTTTCCAGTGAGAAGTCTAAGTATAGATACGTAAGTGAGGCTTTACCACTATTTAATTTCAAATTATTTAATTAAATTGCATTTTTTTTCAGGACCTATAATTCTCATTACCACAACCACGACGTTGGTCTTATTTTCCTGGAGGAGCGCATGAAATTCCAGCAGGAGCAGAGCATCGTCTGCCTGGCCTACGAAGATGCATCCATATCCGCATTGGACGGCAGACAGCCCCAGGTGACTGCCTGGAGTTCTGATGGCATCTTGTCCACTGTTTACGGCTCAGTCTCGGAGCCCCAAATCGCCAATGGAGATTTTCTATTAACTCTCAACGATGATTATAAAGTATGTCAGGGAGACAGCGGGAGCGGAGTGATTATACCCTGCCTTCGGGGTCAGAAGTGCCTGGTGGGTGTAATTAGCAGAATAGAAGGTCCTGGCACGGCCCTAACGCGTTGCCACAGTAACGTGACTGCAGCCAGTATACTCTCGCTCTTTCCAAAGGATTTTATTACGCAAAACATTCGCCCTAACATGAACTGCCCAGTGTATTAAGTTCACTCGGGATCTAAACTATATTTTAAACATTAATACAAGTATGTAGAATTACTTCTATATATAATAAGAATTCATTGGAAAAACCTGCTTGATTTTCAAGCATAATTTCCTGAAGCCTTGGTCTCATCTGTTACTGCGCAGTCTAGACCTCCCAACAGCGAGCTGATGTCCTCCCTCCCCCCAAAAACAACCTTGGCTCCGATCTTTCGGTTTTTTAGCTCCTGTCAAGGAGGCAAGGATGGAGAAGGATGTCCCCTGCTTGATTTATTTTACATGTCACGACATAAGCGCACTTCGAAGTGCCAATCGAAGGTCCCTGCTGCAAGGTTGGCAGCCAAAGGAGGGGACATGTCTGCAAATGGGACACGTTTGTGTGTTTTCGTGCGTGTAATAAATTTTTTATATGCATTGCGGACGGGCAAAAATAATACTAAATTCTTAATCGACACCTGTCAATGAAGTATTCCTTCTGCGGCAGATTGATGTATGCGTGTGTGTGTGTGTGTGTTGTGTGTCCTGTCAGCGCCGGAGGACTTCCGTAGGTTTTTTTTTTTTTTTAATATGCCTCCCATGTGCTTAACGCATAATGCCACGCCGCATATCTGTGGGGTTGAGTGAATGAGTGAGGGAGGGTTGCTCTGATTAATATTTGCAAGTATTGACAGCTGAGATTTTCCGCTGCTGTGTTTCGAGAGGGATTTAGAGGCGAGTTAATAAAACATCGCGCGCGACATGTTTTGGCACGGGAGCGTGCGTGAAATCTAAAAAGTGCAAATCCTTTGCGGTCCACATCCTTTATTCCCGTTCGCCCATTGTGTTAGGCTTAGCTCTTAAACTGCTGTCCGTATTTTTTTTATTAAATATTCAGCATTGTATGCAACTTTTGCACACAGCGTAAGCAAACATAACTCATACGCCGTGAATGCCGCAGCAACCGCAATCTGGACGGTGGGCATGGAGGTGACCGGGCTCCGCAACAGACCCCAACAAACTCCTCACCTCTTAGGGAGTGCTACAAACATGGTCTAATGACAGAGATTTATGCTGTAATTGCATTTAGTGTGTCCCGGGGATGAAGATGCAATGTTCAGCTAAATAAGCGAGGAATATTACATGCCCTAACCATGAATTAAAGTTCCTTTCATTTTATAGAAACCTGCAAGGGTTCCCTTGTGTTTGCAACTACTGGAAATAAAAAGAGACTTTCTCTATTAAGTTTAGTTTTAAAATATTGCTTACAACACCTGATTTCTTATAATTTACCACTTACCCGCCGGAGGGAGAGTATTCGTTTTGAAAGAAATGCGGCATAAATAAGCACTAAAACCAATTATAAGTTTTGTCCTGCCGCTCGCAATTGCACACTGCTCCTGGCTCACTGCTGCTCACGGTGACATCGAGCAAATGGCCGGGCGGAAAAAAGTTAAATGAAATTGAAAATAAATGAGAAAACATTTTACACGACGTTCCATTCGCAGTGAACCCGCTCTCTCCCGCTCGATTCAGTGTTTTTAATTGCAAAAACGGCAAAGTTAAGCGTTCGCGTAATCTGCGGAGCGACGGAGCGGCGGAGCACAAAGCAAGTGCCTGGCGGACTCATCCCCCGGCTGTTGGACCAGCTCACATCGACGTCTCACCGTCACCGTCACCGTTCGCTTCGTCACCCGAAGAGGCCAAAACAAATGGCCAAATTAGCATAGCATAGCCGGAAACCCTGCTCCATTCCCCCACACACGTGCGCACTTCACTTGGACTTCATTGCACTCGGGGAGGAGCGCGAGTGGAGCACATACTTGTGAGTTTTATGGGTCAAGTGTTTATTACGCCCACGGGCGTGGCACGCGATGCGCACTGAGTGGTGAGTGAGCACGGGGAGAAAAATCTGTGCCATATGAGGGATAAGTTGGAGAATTTTTCTCATATTTATTTGCATAGTTTAGAATATTATAATATTTACTTTGTATATTTACCCAAGGTTTAGTTTAAGTCAGAGTGCATTAAAGAGTATGCCTATTTTCTCTCTCTGTACCGCATAGTGAGCACTGAGGACGTAGCTCAAAGGCGATGCTAAATTGTAACACATTGTTCCAAGAGCTGTACACAGCAGCCACTTGAAGAGTGTTTGTTTACTTATGTAATTGTGACGTTTCCGTTTCCTTCCAAAAGCACTCAGCCTGCTCGTGGGTAAAGGGGCAGAGGGGGGCGGGACACAAAACTTTTGTGCCAACTTTAATTGAAAATTAATTGCGCAAAAATGCGACTCTTTTAATTGGAAGTCGACCGGCATTGTCTCTGCCCCCGGCAGCGCAACAGTCCCAAACAGCCATCTGTCATTGGGCCTGGCACACTATTTATTGAATATTGCAGAACCGTTTCGGCCAAGTGACTAATTAAGTGCAGCCAAATGGAGTCGTTTGTGCGTCTATTGCTTGGCCTTGTAATGGCAGTTAATTGAGGCAAATTGCTGTTTGGCCAATATGCTGAGGAAATATTTGCCGGTTGCCTCATATGCGAGATGCTGGACAAAATGTGGGAAATGCAGAGAGAAAGTCAAGCGTTCAAAAAGAGCAGAGACTTGCCCTTTTCCTAATTGAAATGAGTTCGATACAGAAGGAAAAATATCCTGGAGCTTTTGGAAAAAGAAAAGAGATATAAACTCAACTGGGAGAGCCCTTAAAAAATCTACAAATTAAATTATCTGCAGCTGGCTTTATGTATGCATATACATTTCCAAAGTTATTAAACCAAAAATAAAAAAATACCCATTAAAGAGTGAGTATTAAATTTTAAAGAACCTTCACCCATTTATGATAATCCTCTTTTGTAGTAAATAAATATAAATTGTGATAATTTGCCCCATTTTGTGGACCAACCAACCGCTTGTATGTATGTAAATTCCCTGCAATAAAACCCAACTTAATCCTTTATTTCATTACGTATTATCACATTTTATAGACAACACTGTGTTATTTCAAGCCATGAAACGATGGTGATATAATTTAAGCTACAAACACAATTTACCAATTAATTAACGTAGTGATTAACATTCTGAGCCCGGGGCCTGGGTGCCACAGAAGCGTGCAAATCAATTTTTAACGCCTTTTTGCGCCTTTCATAAGAGCAAATTGAAAATAAACTGTGCGTAAGCGAGTGACATAGAGGCAAAAAGTGTGACACGACGACGGGGTGGACGAAGGAGGGGGAGCAACTTTCAAGTTCACACAGCCATGAAATGACAGGACACGCTGCATCCTTTGGATGTCAATACAGGGGAGTAGACAGGAAATTGTATTAATAAGTACGATGATGAGTTTTTGTTTTATTTCTCTTAATTAGAAAGCTTGCCTTTGATTGGCAAAAAGAAGTAGAACTTTAAATTATGAATCGCAGTCAGAAATTAAATTAATTTATTATTTTCGTTAGCGGCACTTTATTTATTTTAAATTCAATGTTTGTTTATTTAACTCCTAATGTGTACATAGCCCCAACATCGTCATTAAAGTCTCATAAAAGTCGATACATAAATCACCTCCATCGCCCGTTGTTTATGCTTGACATTAGCCCCAAAAACTTTTGGCCAACACACAACAGAAACAGATATTGGCAGATGGCAAGATGCCGCCAGCACTGGGGCTGAGTCCCAGCCAAATCGCCTAATTAACTAGCAAATACCAGGCCAAACAGGAAACACTCTCCACTCTCCCCCCCGGCGGCCATTCTGACCTAACAAGCTCATCGCATCCTCCTCCTCCGCCCACACGGAGAAAGGCGAGGGCGTGGCCTGGTGTTCCCATTCAGAAAACTAATGACAATAATTTGGCGAACTCTCATCACCAGTTTGCGAGTTAGTTTCTGGTGTACAATAAAATAAATATACTCGGGTCTATTTCGGCACTTACACGCCAAGGAAGTAACTTTTGAGACTGTCATTGTCTTAATGGGGATTATGGGGTGTGGGGAGGTGGAGATGTGGGTAAGGAAACTTTATCAAGCAGGAAGTGGGCCTACATATGGAGATGGATACGTGAGGCATTATGCCCGGGTATCAACTCTTTCTCTCCCGATTTAAAGGACATTGGAAATGGGAAATTTCGGTGCATTATTTGTCACGTTCGCAGTAGGCAAATAAGTAGTTTGCACTGGCTGCAGCCAGCCCGGCGTATACGTGATGTTATTCGATTTGACAACGCCGCTCGCCATCATCATTATTATTGGCCATCAGCGAGAGTGGCGGCGCTGTCATTGAGCTTTATTGTTTCACAAATCGAATTCATTTGTATTATGCGCGCTCGAACAGTTGTTCTCTTTGGTGCTTAATTTATGCAAACATTGCATTCAAAATTCGACATCAACACAGAAATACCTGGGGTGAGAACGTGGTTATATTTACCCCGTGTTACAAATGCCCTTTCAGGGTTAAATATTTAATAAAAATAAAAAAATCATTCCAACATCCAGGCATCTCAATTTTGTATTTACATGAGAAGATTTTCTGTTTTACTTTACGAAGATATTTCTTAATATTATAATTATTATTATATCGAAATAAATCTGACAATTTACATACAAAAATTAAATATTAAATTCATATCTGGCTAAGGTATAGAGGCCTTCTTTAGAAAATTTGGTGTACCCAGCTCAGCAACGCCTGAAAGCAGGCCATAAATTCACAAACTAAGTGTCGGGTACTCTATGGTCGAATAACTAAAATATAGCGAACAAGCAATTGTTAGTTTAGTTTTTGGTGGCAAAAAGTAGGATTAGGTAAGTCCATTTGCATTCGGTATAAGCTGTGAAATAAATGGCGCTTTAATTCAAAATCCACAACCCAAATACCAAATCAACTATCTTAGTTAAAAGTTTATTTGAATATTTTCTATTAGCTTAAATTTAAAATGTAATCTAACACACTCACTCGAAATAAAATAAGCCCCAAGTTCATGTCATCATTGACTTATTCGCCCCCAAAAAAGGCGGCCTATTAGTTGCCTAGTTTAGCCCCGGAAAAGGGCAAAATATTATCCTGCCTGTCAAGAGTTAATATCACAGAGCATGGCCATTATGGACAGGCTAACCGAAGTAAGAACCGAGTTCATGTTACGCTAAAAAAAAAAAGTGAAAGCAAAAAGCTCCGAGAAAAACATAAGGGAAGGAATTTCGCAACCTTTTAGCAAATATTAGAGCAGCCGTAATTGTCTGACCCTCGCATGGTGTCCTTTGTTCGCTCTCTGCTTCAAACTGGACACTACCATTGTTCCTTGACTCCATTTTCCTTTTTTTTGTGGCCAGCTTGAATGGAATATTGAATTACGCCTAATGGCCAACTGCTCATGCAGTTTGATTACAAAGACCTCCGTTAATAACCAAACTGGAGCATAAAGAACATTTCTAATAAAAGTAAAGAAATATTTTAAATATTTGTCAGCCTTAAATATTTTGCCCAAAGTTACCAAAGAAGCCGTTGGCTATCGATATTTGATATGCGAACGAGGGAAAACAGGGAAAAGCTATTAGAAGTAGATGAAGTCAGGACTTTGGATACTCTTTTTTATTATTTTTATTAATAAAAACCTGGATTTGCTTAAATAATAATATATGTAAGAGATATATATATATCTGCTGAACAAATGTTATCGTTGAGATATTGAGATGCACTCGACGTGCCACAAGGTCCATTAAAAAGTCCACAGCCGCCTTTGCGCTGTCATAGGATGACAAAATTTATGCTTAAAGGATGCCGCCGTATCCTTTGTGTGCGGGTGCTTCACGGGCGAAGAGTGGCTCGTTGAGTGGATCGCATGCCTTTTGTTTGATGGCATAATAAATATTTCGCCGGCCCTCTGCAAATAGTGGCAACAATAGAGACCTCTGCCCGCCGTGCCAATCCGAAGAGCAAACCTTAAGTAAAACCCAATGTCCGAGGAGTCCACACAAGCGGAAGTTCAATATGTTTGCATAGGCCAAAGGACCGAGATCCTGGACAAAGGTGGACACGCGGTATGGGAGGACTGTCTTTTGTCACAGCCAGAGCTCAAAGACGACGACTGCGCCTTAAAATCGCTTTTTTATGTGCCATTGAGTCCTCGCTCTCGTGGTTTGTTTGCCTATTTGACTGCTTTTTTTTCTTTGGCCACGTCCCTTTGTGGGCCAACTATTTCAGCCCCAAATGCGATTGGAGTTCGATCGCAGGAGGCGAGCAAAAAGTCCACCACCTAATGGCAATCAATTAGCGAAGATTGAGCTCTCAACCAGTCTGGGTCTGCTCATAAAAGGGCCTGGGCCTCTCTCTCTCCCTCTCGAGGTATTTACCTCCAAAAGCCGTTTACGCGGCTTCCGTCTTGCCTTTTTGCCGGCGTAAACGTAAAGGAGCGGACGTAAAGGAGCACTAGGTGCTAAAGCTAAATAACAAACTTGTTTCGGTTGATTCTCTTCTGGGTCCCGCCATCGGTATGCCTTTTTCCAAATTTCCCCGCAAACAAAACACAAAGTTTCAATGACAATGGGGCTGGCAGGATGGCAGGAAGGCAGGAAGGAAAAGGCTACGCACACGGAAGTTGCCCTTCATTGAGGTTTTCGGCTCTCCTTTTCTTTATTTACTTTCACATTTTTTTTGTGTCCTTGTTGAAAAGTAAATGAAGCCGTGTTTGTTGAGGGTCTTATGCCATAATAAAGATAAATGATAAGCAAGTGATAAGACATTTTTTAAATAACCAACAAAAAAACCGGCAAAAGGTTGCTGAAGATTAACAGTGGGACAAAGATATTATTTTCGAGTTGCTTTGCTGGAGAAATGTGTCTGAATTAGTTGGGGTTCCTTAATAAAAATACTTTTAATGTTATTATTTGAGGAAAGTAAAGCTTGCTGGCGGAATCACTAAATAAATGAATAAATAAATATTTTAACTCTTTAAAATATTATTTTAAAATGGAATATTCAAAGCCACCAACTTGGTTCCACCACATCCCCTATTTTATCACTCAGCCCGTGAGGGATAGAACGCATCCCGCAAATATTTGGTAAACAAGCACTAATCCTTTTTGAATTTTCGGGCCGCTTGTGAAATGACTTTCCAGCCATAAAATACGGCCGGCATTTTGCGTGAACCGCAGCAAGCGGCTTACGTCAAACAAAATTCGATTTTATAATAAAAAAAAGAGCAATCATAAAGGCCGACGAAAGGAATGTGGCAAGTGGGAGGCCGGAAAAATGTCTGATGTAAACAAGAAATTGAAATAAAAAATGAAAACATAAAAATTGTCTTAATAAAGCAAATGTTTTAAAGCTAACTGCCCAGGGCAATTAAGCGGGATGAAGTTGAAAAATAAAGTCAAGGCAGTTCAGACGCACTAAGCCAATATCCGGGTCACATAAAACAAGGTTCCTTGCAGCGTCACAGGCCACACCAAATATTTGCCAAATAAATATCAAAGAGACGCCCACACACCCTCGCAGGATTGTATAAATCAATTGATTGTCGTCGCCGTTACGATTTAACTTTCTTGATCCTAAGCGCAGAGCCATCCCCCATACGAGGGGGGGTTCTTGAGTATTTTCCACCCTAGTTTTCCCGGCACGCGTTGAAAATACTTTGGCCGGAATTATGTGCAACATTCGATCTCTTCATGCCCGCAATTTGCTCTTTGGGGGTTAGTCTCGAGTCTCGAATGGGGGGTCTTAAATGTCTAATGTATTAATTCCGTTCCTCCGGGGTTGACGGGGGACAGCGGCTTCGCATAAAATTGCAAATTTAGCCAGGCGAAGAGGAAAAGTTTGCTCAGGGTCGTTGGACAAATGTCAAAATTTGTGGCTATTGATTTGACTTCCTTTTTCGTTCACATTGAGGGGTTGGAATGCCTTCAAAAAGGAAAGGACTTTCCCTAGGAAATGACGTCTATTCATATAAAGACATTTATGGACAAATTGCCAAACGAGGGCTGATGGTGTGTGTGTGCGAGTGCATAAAATGCATTTTAATTTAGCCCCCCGTTCGCAAGGGGGTGGCTTTCTTGAAGTCGGGGGCTGGGGTGCTAATGGTTTGATGACCATTAGGAATTCTAAAATTAAATTGCGCGAAAGTAAAGTTTAAGTTATGGCAAGCAGAGGGAAATTAATAGAGATGAATGATGTAATGAAAGGGGGTCTGGGGATGGCATAGAAATATTAAAGGGATTCGGGAAGAAGTTATATAAATGCTGGAATAAAGGGAGATTAATTTAAAGGCAGATGGAGAATGAGAATTTAATAATTTGGGAATTAATTTAACAGGAGGGAGAGATTAAATAATATTAATGCCATAATTTATATTATATATTGTCAGATTCTTGGATTGGATTCTTCTACCTATTCAACATTCCCCTACTGTGACTTCGGGCTACAGCTATACGTAATGGAGACGGTGTGTCGCTCTAATCCTATTGCCACCAATCAATTTAACATCAACATGTCCCCGTTGCTAAAATGCCAACCGATTCCGTTCGCGCTTCCGGAAAAAACTGTCAGACATCTCACGGCTCTAATCCATTTGCGAGCTGGCGAGCAAGTTTCATATAAATCGCAGTTTGTAAACAAAAAATGAAAGCTGATAAAAAGAAATACGTGTATATAAAGGAACTCAGTAGAAGACTATAAAATACCCGGCATAGGGATCTGAAAGCGGTTACATACCCTTTATGACTAGGCAGAGTGTTTAGGGATCAAGTATTTATTAGATTTCCTACAATTCCTTGAAGAAAGAGGAACTGTAAGCCTCCACATATTTATGCAAGCCCCTAAAAAGTATTGTCACGTAATATGTACTTTCATTTTACTTTTCATTTTAACTTGAAGTCCTTCCTCCTCTTTTTTTAGGAAGCCAAAAACAAGTTCTCCTGCCGGAAAACATGGTGCACTCCGCTGAATATTCCAATACTCCTCCGCCGAAAGCACCTGGAGCAATGTCACCAATGCGATTTACGACCATTATTCAATCAGTATGACTGTTTGTCATTTTGTGCGAGCAGTGTTTTCGTCCTTCGGGGATCGGGAGAAGGGAGAACGGAGAATGGGGAAAGGGGCATGGGGAATGGGGATTGGGGATGTCTCCTGGGCGGGAGTCGAGGTTGTGATGTGGAAGTCAACTTGACGCCGTCTCGTCTGCTGCATTGTTGGAAAAGCATTTCCTCGGTGTTTCTGGCTGCGCCCTGGTCCTGGTCCTGGCCCTGGCACTGTCTCTGTCCCTGTCTCTGTCTCTCTCTCTCTCCCTGGTCCTGTCCTTGTCTCCTCGCCGTACTCCGTAGTCAGTCAACGTTGACGCGCGCTTTTAATGCATTCTTATGTCATTTTTTGCACTGCACTGCACTCGAATGCCATTTCTTTTGTATGGGGGCGGGCCCATCGCAAACCCTAACCAACCTTTAACCACTCTTCGTGGCGGTTGTTGTTATTGTGCTTTTCGCTTTTCATTCATTTTACACTTTTGGAGCTGGCTGGGACTGGGGAGTTCCGACGGTGGGAGTGGGTCTGGGCCGTCGGCAAACTTGAAATTGTGGGCGCATTTCATTTATGTTGACAAAAGGGTTTTCCCGCCGCCGCCTGCCCACGCTTTTTTCCTACCCAATTTGCCGAGCCCTCGCCGATCCTGCCCTGGCACTTTTTGTTTTGTGTCGCTTTCTGGCTTCATTTGGAGGACTTGATGCCGGGCGCTTTGTTGCCCGGGGAAACACATGACAGGCGGGCAGCCGGGCGGCCGGGCAGCCGGGCGGCAGCCTGGTGTTATCTGTGTGTCTGGGAGGAAATGAAATGGCTACAATCGCTAGCTCAACGTTCGGGGGCGTTAATTGATTTTGATTGAGATACAGAGCCCGTATGGATGCATCGAAGTTTTTAGTGCAAACCAAAAAGGGGCAATGGATGCCAACAAAAGGGAAAGCCAGTGATAGGCGAATGGAAACCCCCACGGGGTGTGCCAAAAATGTTAATGCAAGTGAAACATATTTTAATATTCGATGCGAAACTATCAAATTCCATTTGATATTGAAAATGTATCAGGCGTGGTTGTGAATAATAAAGGAAGTTGGGCACATTAAACAGAAAGGGCCAGAAAGTATACAAAAAAGGGTAGCCTGGTCTCTTAATGTTTTCCATCTTCTTTATTCACATCTGGCAACGCTACAACCCTCCAGATTGTCTTTTGATTAGTAAGCTGCTTTGGTCACACTGATGGAGGACCTATTTAAGAAGCCCAGTGCCCTCTGAAAGCCACAGTCCATTTTCAACTGGCTCTGGTTGAGCAGTCTGAAAACGTCCTCTCTTATTTTTTCTTGATTTTATTTAATTTTTTTGTTTATATATTCATTTCTTACTAATTAGTTTTTATTCAAAGAAGAGGGCATAATCACAAATCTACCAATGGTGGTGATTTGTATGGTAATTGAAATCTCGCAAGCTGACTATCTCAGAACTTTTCTTAATTTATTCTTGATTTTATTTGTTTTAATTTTAATTTAATTTTTATTTTGAGAAGGCCCTTCTCCTTTAAAGGAATATTGTGGAATCTGATGGTTTGTTTTAGTATTTTCTTCCGCATTTTGGGGATTTCAGTTTGTTGTGCAGTTCAAGAGTCAGCCGTTTCCTTTTTTTAATATTTTGTTTTTAATTTTGAAGTCTGCTACAATCCTTTTTATGATAAAAATTGCGAAACTGCAACTTGAATGCTTCTTGTTCAGGTAATCCAGGAGACGGTAGCAAATCCATGACAAATTTTGAATTTCCTAGACCAGACCAGACCAGGCCAGACCAGGCAAGCCAACGTGGTCTGAATAAATTGAGGTCAATTGAGACAACGCCACGGGTGGAGCGGGTAGAAAGGGGCTTTTCTTAAATTAATACGAAAACTTTCTTGATTATTTGCGAATCACCAGAACAAGCCGAGTCACGCGGGGGGAACAACAAGCGCCTCTGCATGCTTTCAGGTGCGTCGTCACATGAGACACACACACACACAGCCTCCGTCCTCCCAGTCACACCGGGGAAAACTTTGATCCAAAGACAAGCCAAGGGGGTGGGATGTCAAGTAGTTAACTAATCCGCCGCTCAGAAAACACGGCTGGTTAGTCAAACAGAAAAGATAAAGAAAAATCTTAACTCGGTTTGATTTTGCTCGGCGGCGAAAATTTGTTGGCGGCTTCTTGTTGTGCGCGTGCCATTTAAAATTGTGCAACCGTGCGTATGCGTAATGTTTTTCATATGAACTCCCGGCCACGACTCGGCCTCTTCGGGTGACAGGCCAGCGAAATTGAAATTCAACAGACACGCCGCCCACAGACCTCATCCGAACTGGGCTGAGAGTTCAGTTGAGTCGAGCTGACTTGACTTGACTCCGGAGTAGAGTTGACTTTTTGGCTGAGTGCACCAAATGATGATGTTTTAATTTTTTCGGTTAACCCAAGAAAAAAAAGTTAAATAAAATAAAAAGACGTTCAAGCAAAATTTCCTTTGCTCAACCAACATCTTCCTGGCAGAGAAGAAAAAAAAAACAAACTAATTTGTATGCCAGGCAGCAGAAGTCGTTAAGTCGTTTCAACCAGGCGAGGCAGCAACCGTCTTGACTTGCTCTGAAGTTCACAAAAAAAAAAAAAGAATAAAATTGAAATTTTCAAAAAAAATGTCGCAAAAAATTCGTGTTAGAGCTTCCGTCCCAGTCTCCAGCTCCTTCTGCCTGCTTGGCAAGTGCAAATTGAATTAGTTTTGCTTGCGAAAGAGACCTAATTAAAATGCCGCACATCATTTACTAGAAGCTGCATTTTAAATAACAGTTGAAAAAAAAAAATGTTACATTAGAGAATATAAGAGGAGAATGTATGCACAAACAATAAAAAAGTGGGTCTGGCCCGAATTGGTGTCGCCAATTTTAATTAAAATTTTCATCTGCGAAAATAGCACCAAAGTGCAAGTGACATGCAGGCGGCTTGGAGAATGTTTTTCCGGACGGAATGACTGAAGCTGTTGAAGTTGCGAAAGAACAACTTCTTAAAGTTGTTGATTTTGTTCATGGAAATGTAGAATGAAAAAGTATGCAGGGAACTTCACATGGAAAAATAATGTCAAATTTCGAAAGACATTTCTGCAAACGAAAGGCAAGAAGGAACTGTGAGGCATAATGTCCCGACAAGGGTAAGCCATTTAATATTTAATATTATATTTGGTACTAAGGTAGTACTATATATCAGAAAATAGTTCACGGAAATATTTCCTTACCCATGGCCAATATATATCTCGCAGAATAGGTCCTCTATTTCATTTATATAAATAATATTTATAAATACTAGGTATGGTAAATCATATCGACATATCAATAATGTGCAGATATTTGATGCGAGTGTTGATATATAAATAATATATATAAATTTGACCTTGCAATAAATCGATATTCTCTTGGGTATATCGAACTGAGCCAAAGAAGAACCAAAGCTTCATCTGAACTATTACTGCTAAAAACAAGTAAGAAAAGCTAACTTCGGGCGGAGCCGAAGTTTATATACCCTTGCAGATAATTTGT
>JAEIIU010045724.1:0-19079 GCA_018874675.1 Drosophila baimaii | reverse complement strand
GTCCGATTTCAATGAAATTTCTAGGGTGTAGCTGTATTTATATAATAGAAGCACAAATTAAGTTTCATTCCAATATTTTAAGAAATACCGAAAATATGCACATTTTTCCATATCGTTCCTATGGCAGCTATATGACATAGTCGTCCGATTCCGGCCGTTCCGACATATACTGCTTGCAAAAGATATAAGACCACCTTGAAAGTTTCAGCCCTATAGCTCAAAAACTGTCAATGATTACTTTTGATTACATAAGGGGGAGAGGGTAAAAAATCATCAAAAACTTGATAACGAAATATATGTACAGCCCCTTATGTAAGGTTTGGCTTTAGCCTTGTAAAAAAAAAATACTTTTGTTTTTTATTGGTACCTAATGAACCTTTTATTTTCGAATTAGTGATTCTAAAATTCCAATCCTGAACGTATCGACCTGCGTAATTAATAACGACAGTTATTGCAGTTCTGTAGTTTATAATTTGAATTTAACTTATATATGTTGAAATTAAACTGAATATTCAATGTATTCTAGAAATCACATGGAAAATATGATAGAAGAATGGAAATATGTATATTATAATTTTTTTTTTTCTGATTTCACCACTTTAAATTCAATAAATAATAAATCTGGAGAGCATGGCCGGACCAAAGCAGCAAAAAATTTTAACGACTTCATAAAATCAAAGTATAATTATTTTTATATTTATGCTCTGCACAATGAGGAATGAGGTAAAAAACACACACTATTTGGTTACTTAGGTGACAGTTTCAGTGACCTCGGGAAGGCTAAATGACTAAATTTCAAAATAGTTTAATTTGTTAGTTATGAATAGTTAATTTTTCCGATTTTCTTCGAAGTTCGAACTATTAAAATAATCAAGGGTTTTCTTAAGTAATTTACAACAAAAAACAATTATTAAGTCCCTTACGACTTTTTTTACGTATTTGGTTTATAGATTTTAACATTGACCTGTACAGTCCCAGTTAAAACGAAATTCTTTTGACTCACTCAGCCCCACTCAATGTTTACTCGCTTGGCTGTGGCCTTTTGAGAGTTGAGTTTACAGATTCTGTTAGGTATTTCCGTTAGCAACTCATGTCGCATACCTGAGTCTGACTCAGTTGCATTTAAGAGAGGAATTCCGATGCATTTTGTAAGAGAGTCCGAATGCTCTCACTCAACGAGAGCTCTCAAAATGATTTTGGTCGTGCAAATCCTTGCATTGAGCTTTTTGACTCAGCCGAAAAGTCCTCAAAAAGTATCTCAATTTAAAGTATGATTGCGTATTTTAACGGTTATTCGTAAGAGACCTTATAATCTGTTTTTGGTTGGATTTCATTCAATTAACTCGATCTTAAAAAATGTTTTAAAATTTCCTAAAGCTCATACTAAAATTCTTTTAAATAAGTAGGAAGTAAAAATAAATAAACAAATAATATATATAAGAAAATACAATTTTACCGAAAATACAAACGAAAAGAAAGCCATAATAAATCTGGGAATTACAATATTTTGTTGCATTGTCTTGTTGCACTTAATTAATCCATTAATTCTTTCGATTGTGCCAATTTACCCTATTCATATTCTAAAGGACATTTGAAACTATTTTGTTCTCATCCATGCAAAATGAACTTCCGATCCCATTCAATTGAGTTGTTTCTATCATAAATTTTCAAAATAATTGAATATTTGCCAACGTTCGAGTTCCGCAGGATGGTGTGTGGTGGGCGCGTCATGTTCATAAATCTGTATAATTTGATAGCCTGCAACAATATGACTATGTGCGGACAATAACAGAACTCATTTCCTCGAGGATAACATCTGTTCAGAAGTGTTGCAACACGATTGAACAAATTAAGTTTCGCACAGCACCGGGACAGGGACCAGCAGGCACAGGACACGTTAACTTTCTACACATTTGACGCGTGTTTTGCCTGGCTTCCTTCTGGTGTCCTTCGTCCTTCTGCCGGCTCCATTCGAGCCATCCCATCCCTCACAATTCCTGTTGACAATCTGTTTAAGTTGCGTAAATCTCAGCCAAACAAGTAAGTGCAACAAATATGTCCAAGTACACAGCCACACACACACAGCACTCCACATGAGTTGTGTGTCTATCGAACTGCATGGAATCCATTTCCATTCCCGCCCGAGCACTGCCGCCTCCAGTTGTGCTGCTCTGTCGCCACCTTGTTTCCCTCCGAGTGTTGTATGCATGTCTTGTGTATTAAAACTTGTCGAAATTTTATTCAATTTACGTGCACTTAGGCGACGATTGTGCATTAAGATATGACGCAGAACTCGAGCCAGTGCACAGCTGATCCAATCCCACCTACAGTATCCTCCGCTTGCGCCAGCGCCCGTCCCATCCGAGTGCTTCGTAATAGATGCGGATACGTGTTGGTGTCGGCAGACAGAGGCGAGATACATCTAAGTAATTGAGCATAGAATGGCTACCCTCTGTTCCCAAGGTGCTTGTACATATGGACGAATATCTAGATTTTTTAAAAGAGAGATTTTGCTTATGCATTTCTAGGGAAATTGTTAATTTAAAATTAAAATATTGAAATTATTGTATTTACGAAATATACTTATAAGTAGTCACATATATAATTATGGATTTAAAATTAAATCAAAATGTGTACAAGTATTTTGTGTTCTAAATAATCCGTAAACTTTTGTTTAAGCTATTTGTAGCATATTTTTTGGTGTCATTTTAATTGATTTCGAATCCATTTCGATTGACATGTGCTAGTATTTAAAAAATACTTGGAAAAAAAAAAATTTCATAAATCAATAATAAAAATTCGTTAAAATAGTATTTATGCAACAACAATAATTATGAAATTGTTAGAATTATTTTGGTTTCTAAGTAATCCCTAAAACAATTTGAAGCTTTTTAATTGTTTTCAAATACATTTGAATGTTGTGGGCGTTTTTTTTTAAATAAAATCCTTTGTAAACATAAAATTTCATAAATCAGTAGTAAACATACGTTAAAAACGTATTAATTCAACAACAATAATTATGAAATTGTTATATTTTGTTTTGTAAATAATTCGTAATCTTTTTTAAGGATACTTTTTGGTGACATTTTAATTGATTTAAAATACACTTGGATAAATATTAAATATGCTATTATATTTGCAAAATCTCTCTTAATAATATATAATAATAATATTTAATAGATTACTTATATAAAAGAAATAAATTATATTATAAAAATGTAATAGTTATTTCTTACTTTAATTAAATAGATAGACCTTTAGCACCCCTTGCAAAACTAAACCGAGTATTTGATTGGTCGATGCAGAGGCGTGCACAGAATTTGATTAAAGGGGCTAACAAACTTAAGAGGGTTTCCAGATTTTTTTTAAAATCTAATCGAATTATAAATAAAAGTTTTGTTTGAAATGTTTTGCCGGCTCGAGGTCTTCATTGTTGTTGCGAAAAAAACACAAAATTAAATTTAAAAAACACAAATTTAAATTTAAATTTGTGTTTTTTTCACAACAACAATGATGACCTCGAGCCGGCAAAACATTTCAAATGAAATAAAAAGGTCGCCAAACCCCACACATAATAAAAGTTTTGTGTAAAAAGTAAAATTTATTGATGGCTAATATTAAGGAAAACTATGTTTGTTACCCTCTATAATAAAATGTAATACGCTAATGGCTCCAGGTCCAGCCCCCTTTTCCCAGCTCACAGTCTATTTTTGGCCCTTTAATGGGTCGCAGTAGGTGCACTTAAATCTATTTTTAGCCAATCAAGAGGAGGCCTACGGATTGACCTTTTGCGAGACTATAAAAGCCTAAGCCAGAGGCGCAATTCAAGTAAAAGGCACCTGACCAGGGACGGATTCCATTGCCATGTGGCTCTCTAAGGTTGTGGTTCTATTGTTTCTGTGTTCCATAACACCATCGCTGGAGGATTTCCTAAGCTGTGGAGAGGATAAGCAGTGCGTGCCCTATGAGCAATGCAATGAGGGCTTGTTTGTTGATGGAAAATTCTATCCGGATCGGAGTCGAACGACGTTGGACGAGCAGTGCCACTATATGGAAAAGTGTTGTAATATTAACGATACTGTAAGTAAATAAATATTCTATTAGCTCAGACCCACAATCTGTAATCTTTAATTGATACCAACAGCTCCCCGCGCCTTTACTTCCTCAAGAAGGTCACAACTGGACATGTGGTGGTCGCCTTGACCTCTGGTACTATCTCAGGCCATTGGGTTACAAGCAGCAGGAGGCCAAGTTTGGCGAGTTTCCTTGGCTGGTGGCCATCTACGCAGAGGAAGGTTACCTGTGCAGCGCAGCTTTCATTACACCTGTGGCCGTGATCACAACGGCTCACTGCGTGCAGAACGAAGCTCCGGAGAAGCTGCGCTTGGTGGCCGGCGAGTGGGATGCCGCCGTGGAACTGGAGCCCCAGCCGCACCAGGAGAGATTGGTAACTGAGCTTTTGCTGCATCCCAACTACACGCAAATGCCACAAGTCCACAACATAGCTTTGATCCTGGTGGCCCAGGAATCTCCTTTTCGCCTGGCCCCCAACATCCAGCCCCTTTGCTTGCCGCCTCCAAAAATGGTCTACAACTACAGTCAGTGCTATGTGTCCGGCTGGCAGAGGAGTGACTTTGGTCAACCAGCGATCCTGCCCAAGCGTTGGACTCTCTATGCCCTGCCACCTGATCAGTGCCGGGCCAAGATGCGGCTGTCGGGCTTGGGGCGGCGACACTCCCACAACGAAACCCTACTGTGCGCGGGCGGCGACAAAGGTGACTTCGTGTGCGGAGACCTTGACATGGCTGGGGTGCCTTTGATGTGCCCGCTTCCTGGCCACAATGACCGCTTTTTTTTAGCTGGACTGCTGGCCAGGCCAGTTCGCTGTGATGGCACCCAGTTGCTGGGAATTTACACGAGTGTACAGTTCTACCGGCAGTGGATCGATCTGAAGTTGAGGGAACGCGATCTCGACATAAGGCACTATATGGTGTAAGCTGATCGACGGAGTAAATAAAACAATCTGTAGTCTTGTATATATTCTGGGAATATTTATTCCTGCACACAATTTCTGCTCCAAAGTAAAGTACTCTATGAGTATTGTTTATTTAAATATTAAATAACAAAGAACAGGTGTAAGGTCTGGAAAAAAACGAAGGTTCTCTCTATTGCAAGCCCTGGCCAAGTTCTATATGATCACATTACATTTTCCCCTCGATTCGGGAAGTCACACGACCAGATTGTAGTTTTTCCGGCTTATAAAAGGGCCAGAGTCGGTGTAAGCTGCCACACACCTGGACTGGACTTCCCGATGGGCACCCAACTATTCTGTCTGCTGATGCAGTTGCTGGGATTCTACCTGGCACCTACTCGTGGCCAAATGTTTCTCTGGGAGGACCAGTACGAGGATGACTTTGTGGACGTGGACTTTCAGGGGTGCACCGAGTGCGAGCATAACTACCGGAACTTTGTGTTTATTTTGGAGAACTCCGAGGCTGATTCTTCCATGTATCCCTATGTGGCCTGCATAATGTGGCTCATCCTGGCTGCCTTGGTGATTTGTCAGCGTTGGGCGCAAGTTAAACATAAGCTGTAATCATGGAGTGCTTATCATAATCAGTATAATCATTATCAAATGCTATTTAAAAAGAAGCTTCCTTATAAACCCCAATCAAAAAGTCGACAAAGCTGTAAATGAAGTTTAATTAATGGTAAATATGGTGGAGGCCAGGCTCGTCTGCCTGACGTTTCGGTTGTCCCTGGCAGAACTCTCATTTGTCCAATGTGCAGAAGAGAATCGGATTTGGACAACTCCTGTTGAATTATGGCTGCGCGATATATGTGGCCGCCGCCGCTGTTTTGCATATCCTTGTCCACCCGTGGCACCCAGTTGTCCTTGGTGCCTAAATTGAAAATTGAAAAATTGCTTATTGCAAATTTGTTGCCCGCAATCGCTTGGCCATTCGACTCGGAAAAGCAGAAAAGAGAACCGAAATAGCGTTACATGCTCTTTGCTCTTTTGAACTTCCGTTTGCCATTTCGGGGATAGTGCACGTGCCGGACAGCGCGGACTCCGGCCTTTTTGGACTCTCCACTCCGGACTAAGGACTGCGGACCGAGGACACCGGACAGCGGACAGCGGACAGCGGACTGCGGACTACGGAAGGGTCCTGTCCGCTGTCCACCCGCTGGCTGTTGCTGCCGCTGCTGCAACCGTTTCCTGTGCGAGAATTTAGCAATATATTTTTCTTACTCCGTTTGACGTCCCCTCGTATCTGCTGGGCAACTGCAACAGCCAGCAGCAACTAGTGATGCCAGCGAGCTATTTACAAAATGGGAAAAACACATTTTTATATAGGATTTCTAAGAGGATTTTTATGCATACTATATCCTTAAGTTTAAAAAGAGTTTTGAGATACATTTTGTATGAATAAAATAAATTAAAAGAGGGGTTTGGCGATATGTTATTTATATTTCAGCTTATAGTGTTCTTATAAATAATAAATAAATAAGCCTCGTCTCTTATAATCTTCAAAGCCTTTAAAGCTTTTTTCCACTCCTTTGTGATGGTTAAATATATTTAAAGATAAAACCACTTCTTCTTTTTATGTTTAAGTCCAAAATAAGTACTTTCCCTTCCCTATCTTTTATTATATACATATTTTCTCAAGGACTTTAAGGAGGACATAGCTGTCCAAGCAAATTGGCAGCACTGGATCCGATCCAACTACCGTGGCATTGGCAATGGCAATAGCAATAGCCAAGGCGAACAGAACGTTAAAGGAAAATAGAAAACTTTTGCATATTTTGTACTTTATGCTTGAAATATTTATGATCTCATGCAATTTGTGGCTTACTGCTTGGTCTTGGCAACTGTCTGGGGCTGCTCTGCCCGGCTCTCTGGTCGGTGTAGTCTGGTGTGCTTGGCTGGTTCCTCGGCTGGCCACGGACCACATCTAGCGACGTGTCTGCCAATCTGTGAAATATGCTGCTAATGCACTTATTGCCATCGTTCTATTGAATTTATGTCGGAATCGCCTCAGACTTGCGGTCCCTGCATTTGATGGTTTCTGCCCACCCTTTTCACACTAATTTGCAGGGAATTTTAGTAGCATCCGGCGTCCCCGCTGGCACTCAGCCTAATGGGTGAGCCTAAAAATACGAAATTTAAACTGTGCAGATGAGGAGGTGCTGGCAAGGAACAGCCACGTCCTAGGCTCCATCGGTAATATGTTAATTTATATTGATCGAATGAAAAAGGCAGTTAAAACAGGGAAGAATTCAGAGCCAGGTGGTTCCACACATTCCTTGCCTTTGATTAGTGCCCCAGTCCTTTGTCCTCTGTGGCTTTGTGACCAACCAGAAAGTGCTAAATCAATTCCAAAGTACTTTTGTGGCCAGCAATCAAAACTCATTGGCCACGGACTCTGGGAAAAGGTTGGTTTATTTTTTCATAGCTTTGGAAATGTATGTGGAAAAGTTTAGGTGGAACACACACTCGCCGCCGCTGTCGAACACTGACCATCCCAACTTGGTTGGCTGACTCCAGCCGGCAGTCAAAGCGCCATATCCTGGCTCTTCCTATTATGGTCTTGCAATTGCATGCACTTCCGTTAAGGAAATTACCAAACAACCCGCGCATCCGGCAGATGTGCGCCCGCAGTGCTGTAAGCCATTTCCAGACATCATTGTCCTCATCCTTTCCCACGGATAACGAGAGCATCAAAATGAAGTGAATTTAATGAAATGCCTGGAAGCATGCTACGTAGTTTTCTTCACGGCACTTCTGGTCTATCTATGGCTAGACTCCTTCGCCTCTCCTTCAATCAGATGACTTTTTTTCACTCAACTCTGAACTGATCTCTGTTTCTTTCAACCGAAGCGGATTGATTTCTGAGTTTAACACAAATCGTGATAGAGTGTTTATCTCTTACACAGACTCGACTTAGCATCACCAGCCGAGTGGATCTAGCCATGTCCGTCTGTCTGTCTGTCCGTCTGTCGGTTTATATGCAAACTAGTCTCTCAGTTTTTGAGCTTTCGGGCTGAAACTTTCAGGGAAGTCTTATATTCTTTGCAAGTCTATATCCTATAGCTGCTATAGAAACGATTGCGAAAAATTGCCATAGTTTCGCTATTTTTCAACATATTTAAATAATTTGTGCTTCATTTGTGCTCCTATAATATGAATACAGCCACACCTTAGAAATTTCATTGAAATCGAACCAATATATCTCAAGCTGCCATAGGAAAGATCGGTCTAAATTCATTCATTACATACATTTTACATTATACATGCTCTTTTTAAACGATAAGAGCCCTTTTTTTAAATGTTCATTAAAATCGGCCAACAATATCTGATAGCTATCATATAAACATATATGCAAAACAGGGTGTTTCGTGTAATTTATGCTCTTAGTGTCAAAATCTATCTGCTACTTTCTCTATCTTTATTTGTCTCTGTCTCTCTTTCCATATCAAACTCTCTATCTATCTCTATCTATCTCTCATTGTATTTCTATTCATCTCTCATTTAATCTCTCATACTTTTCTTGCTCTTGACTATATAATCAGAGACTTTAAGTGCAGGCACTATTGTCGAACTTGCTTCTCTTTGTCCTTGACTTCCAACTTGTTCAGATCTCCAGTTGAAGAGAAAGAAAATCATTTGACTGTGAAAGTGTGAAAATTCTATTTAAAGTCCTACAAAAGGGATAAAGGGAGAGTAGTTGCCATAAAAGATGTGGAAAATTATTCGAAGTTATTTAAAAGTATCCCTAGTCCTGAATACTTTAATATGAGATATCGGCCTACAGTGCTGCTCATTAAAGTTTATAATTTTTTCAAGGATTACTTTTCCCTTCAAAGTGTTGTTTGCTCCCTTGTAAGTCGACCCACCTCGACGTGTTTCCCTGAGAAGTCCAAGGGTACTTCATTCTCTGTCAAGAGTTGGTGGTAGTTTATAATTTACTTTTCAAATAACTCGCTTGCTGGATGTGTAAGTACCGCCTTATTAGTTTCCGGGATACTTATATCAATATCTGCCACTAGCTGCAGACGGATCTTATTTTTGATATTTTAATCATCGCTGTACGCACAGCGGAAGAGCCTGTGTGAGGTGAGTGAGGAGGCGTCCTTCCACCATTTCACTTTGCAAACTCATCAAAGTTAAGTTGTCTGTGCCTGGGAAATATTGGAGAGGTGCTGAGACGGCCCGGCAGTAACTTAAGCTGCCACAGCCCACTTCGGCGTGGAAGTTGCCAGCAAATATATGTAAGTGGGTCTATCTGTATAAATGAAATATTTTCGGCAGCCAGCAATGGATTGCGGCTGAAGGAGGGCGGAGGAGGGCCTGGGAGACTGGGAGGTATCTCATAGATGCTGCTATAACTTGTCTCGAATTTGTGTTTGCCCTGCCGAATTTTCATTTCAATTTTCCTGCAGTTTTATTTAATCTCACTTGAGGTGCAGCAACGGACGTCTTCGAGTGCTTGCCTCCGAGTTGGATTAGCGCCGGCTGGGGGACTGGGGCTTGGGTTGGGATTGGGATTGGAGTCCTCATGGCCACTCCAGCTGTTGTATTTTGTATTTGCCTCCGTTGGCAATCACTTTGTTGATTCTTGCTCAAATAGCAAGCCAACCACTTGGATTCGTTTCGGCAGGCAAAACAATTTATGCAATTACATGTATGCTTAGCAACTTAATAACAAAACGATATAAGGTTTGATTATGGGAATTATATATATATGTATATATAGCGTACTTAATTTACCTTTCGCCCTGATGAATCCGTCCGATTGAGGCTGGTTTTGGTATTTGCTCTGTCCTAGAAGCCACACATTGGTGTAGCCAGGACTCTAAGCCTGGTTCTAGTTCGAATCTCCTCACTTAACCGGTTCCGGCCATTACTCTGCCATTGTGATCGTACCCCAAAGTATGCGATAACAAAAGTTAAACAAACAAAAGTGTTTGCCCCAACTGTGCCGAGCACCTTTTTCTTTGCATATTTGTTTTTCAAACTTTACAATTGCTTGGCGAAAATGTTCGCACAAATATCAAGTGCAAAGGGGGAATGCCATGAATGAGAGTGAATACGTAGCCACATATTGATACATACATCCACACACACTCGTACATATTCATCTGGAGGTAGCCAAGCACACACTCCATTTCCACAGCCATATCAATTGGCCCCTTTTATCTTTCGTAGTTTTTGTCTGTCGCAATTTGTTCCCAATTGATTTCCAGCACTTGGAATTTATTGGTTTTCAAAAGTTTTCGAAACTTTATTGCTTCCGCTAATTTCTTTTGTCCAGTCGGGGCTGAGAGAGACAAAGGTAAATCCATAAACGAGACGCTGGCATTACTTATGTGGACCGGTCTAAAGGGATTCCTTAGTCGAGAACTTTGTGATGGAAAGGGATGGAATTATGGTGTTTTCTGTGACTTTATTTTATTATCAGAGTTATTTTCTTAACTTTATATAAATACCGATTTATTTTCTTGTCTTTAATCAAAAAGTAGTGTTCTTTAACCTAGAGTTATTTCTCTAAAATAAAGCATGTAAGAAACAGACTCTCGGAAATTAAAATTTAAAGAATAAGATGCGTAACGCGCATACATTTGATGTTGCAATGTGCAAGCCATGTTTATCTAGTGGCGCAATTCACGTACCCTCGCTCCTATAAATTTAAGAGTGTACAAATTTTAATATATGTACATATGTAGAATATGCTTGCATTAGTGAGTACATACAGAAACATCACTAGAGCCAGCTGGGAAAAGAATATTCTTATCTGTTTCATTAATCTTTTCAACCATTTATATAAACGCAGGCTTTTTACCACATGCTGTTCTTGAATGTAGTCGGTTTTTTTAACTTTAAATATGAGAAAACTCAAAAATAATGGTTCCTTTCCTTAAATTTATTTTCGTAAAAAATAAAACAAGTAAGAAAGCAACTGTTGGTAAACGACAATATAAAGAATAACATGCCCAACGCTATATGCAAACAATTTTTCTGCCAGCGACGGAATATGTTCCCCCTCTCTTAATCGCACAAATTTAAGAGCGTACAAATTTAAAAAATATGCAACAGATCTGGTGGCTCTAGAACACTCAATTTCTCTGGCCTTTTAAAAACATAACTAAAGAGCCAGAAGCCAGCTGTGGAGTCAGAGTGCATTAAAATCGTATTGCGGTACGCATCTTATTATTGGGTCTTCGAGTCAAGTGTGCTCGCCAGTGTGACCTCAGCCATCTAAAGCTCAGAGCTGAGCGTATGTTTTTACTAGGTTCTGAAAATATAACATGGGTCGATTTGGAAAATATATACACTCAGAAAAAAAAACATTACTGGACTTTAGGAATTATTTGTCTAAATACATTGCCTAAAATTTATTTTTAAGGGCATCATGGACTTAACAATTGAACATATTTTGGTTTTTGATTGATAGATAGATAGATTGATCATTTAAGGCAATAAAACTTAAGGAATAAATGATCAGGAAAATTGTCTAATTACCTAAAAAATAGCAACGAACTTTAAGCATATGTAGATATATGACTGAAGTCTCTGAAAACTATTCGTTCTTACAGAGAGACTGACATTATTAACCTGACAATCTCGGTGATACCAATTATAATTATAAACTTTACGGGGTTGAAGTTTCCTTGCTAAGTTATAGTTATTCCATGGTTATTGGGCCGAAAAACCTAACTAAAATGCCATATTTTCTCAAAATTTATTTTTATTTCCAGGTCACCCCCAAATATTTAATTAAAATATTTTTATTACGTTTCAGTAAATTCATAAATTTTTAAATAAATAATAATATAAAATTAATTAAAATTAATACTCTTTTATTAATATAATATAAATTTAATCTTTGCGCCGTTAAGGATATCTAAATACTTCGCTTATCTAATTTTCGTAAAAGTCTGGCAATGTTGTGCGTCAGCTGCTTTCGCCTGATGTCCTGTGCGCATGTCCTTCGCCTCGAGCTCCTCAGCTGTGCCGCATTGTTTTCCTGCTTTGGTCGACGCGAGTAAAATTTTCGTTCTAATGCCACAGAATTGAACAAAAAACAGCAAGGATTCATCTAAACTATAGCTAAGACCATGTGGCACAAGGAAGTGATACCATAAGTTGTGAAGAAAGTAAACTAACAAAGTCCTGCACATTGGGGAAGTGAAGGCACTTAAAAGGTGATGAGTGTGGAGTGTGGCAAGGTGTCAACGGCGGAAAGCCACTTTGTGAAAATGAATGAAAATGCACCAGTTGAGGCCGATAATTAGCCAGCACGTGC
This sequence comes from Drosophila baimaii, assembly GCA_018874675.1. Lineage (NCBI taxonomy): Eukaryota > Metazoa > Arthropoda > Insecta > Diptera > Drosophilidae > Drosophila > Drosophila baimaii. Next base: position 6,771 of record JAEIIU010045724.1, on the reverse strand, counting down.
TCAACGCAAGGAACAAAGCTTACTTCAGTCTAATAAGCCCAAATTTCCCGAAATAATGCATTCAAATTTTGTTGCAAAGATTTTATTGATTTTTCCTTTGTAATTGGCCAGGAAGAAAGTGCCAAAAGAGAGTAATTTCTCTCCGCTCTCTGCTTTCCTTTTTACTCTCTCACACCGAGCTCTGTCGCCGCTCTCCTTTCACCCTTTTGTTTTGCTCAGCTCATTCGCAAATAAACAATTGAAAGCCACACATTGCCGCAAGCTTCCGCGCAAAATGTAAACAAAAAAGGATACAAAAGCCAAAACGCAGATTAATTATGAATAAGCCCCAATGATTAGCTGCACAAAGAGACTTAAGACCTAACCAAGGACGAAGGATTTAGGTATTTGCTTGAGACCAGACACTAATCCCCTGCTCCCTGCACCCCAACATGCTGAATAGCCGGAGCCCCCCCCAGTACAAGCAGCAATCCCCGGGGGGCTCCGTCGGCTCCGTCGGTTCCGTAACCTCCGCCAGCTCCTCGTCCTTGCTGGTGGGCCACTATCAATCCGCCTACGGGCAGCAAGGTCACTCCCACGCCTGCTATCAGCACCAGCTGCATCAACATCAGCAGCAGCAGCAGCAGCACAGCCATCAGCACCATCACCACGGAGGCCGCACCTCGCTGACGCCCACGATGAAGCGCGGCAAGAAGCAGTGGGGGACCAGGGAACGCTCGGGCATGAGCTTCCTCATCGTCATCACGTTCTTCGCCGTCTTCGGATTGATTATCCTGACAGAGGTGAGCTAACTACGGCTTTAATGTAAATGTTGAGATTGATAAGGCGTAAACCTGGAAGCTATTAATTTCTGTCGGTCTATGATCCTGACTTCAAGAAATATGTAAATGCCTTAAATATTCCTTATAGTCTGGTTATGAAGGGTATATATGTTAACTCTTCTAATAAGCTTCACAGGGACAGTTTTAGCTGGATGACAACCAAGACGCACATATAAGCCAGAGAAACATTCTAGGCTACATTCCTGGAACGCACTAACTTAATTTTTAAGCTGTAAATGTAGTTAGGAAAGCAAACCGATAGTTGCTATGGGATTTAGGCCAACATTCCCAATGTCCGGTTAAGGGTAACTCCCACTAAAAACTTAATAGAAGCCTACTCCTTAGCTTGGATAAATAATATCAATTTTAAAGTATGTTCATTCCCAAGAGCCAGTTTCTCCTACACTTTTTCCATTAAATAGAATAGAATAGAATAAAAAAGAATCTATTTTGGTCTACCTTTTCAATGTGAGAGCTAACTTTAACAGGGACCTGGACTCCCTGTCAAGGGGTTTTCGTATCGGTAAAAAAACGGCTGATTTTTAAAGCTAACTGAAGAAGGTATAATAATAATTCACATTTCGGTTTTACAGAAACTCTGTTAGTTTTTCTTTTTCGGATAAATTATAATTAAACATTTTTTTACCACAAGTTTATCTGGTGTTTATCTTTTTCGGTCAGATAGCTATCAGGGAACATAACAGTGAGTATTCTACATACGACCCTATAAGACAAACCTATAAAAAAAGAACATAACCTTTGTAAATCTTTGTATATGAAGATTAAAGCTAAAGGGTCTAGATTGAAGGCCCTAAATAAGAAGAATGTTAATGTTACACATTATATAAAAGTTGTTTATGGAAAATTTCGAATAAACAATTATGTTTGTTCCCTGGTTAAGGCTTCGTATGCGACACTCACCGTTTAACTAAGTTATAGAAGATTTATTTATTTATTTATTTATATAAAGCTAAAAAATAGTTCTAAACTAAGAGCTAACTTAGGGCTAAGAGTCACAGCAGCTAAGGCCTAAGGCGGTTTATCTTGGTTTATGGGCTTATACAATGAACTATATTTTGCAATGGTTTGAATTTTACAATAATTGCTTGTAGATTTATATTTACAAGATATTTACTTTATACATTTATTAAAATTCATATTTTATAAGAGATTTGGCAGCTGTCTAGGAACTTGAGGATGTTTTCTGAGTTTTTATTTGTGGGGTTGGTTATTGTGGTAATAGGGTTGTGGAGGAATGTTGTAGAAAATGTTACCACTGATAAGATAGAATAAGTATTGCCACAAGGCTCTAGTATTTGCCATTAAGTTATTTACAATTTCGCATGGGATGTCCTAATGAAACTGACTGTTTTCTGAAGTAACCGCAGGTATATCATAAATGTAGGTAAAAAATATAATTTCCCCATTTTGCCTTAGGTCTTCATGATCGACGAGCGCACCCACAACGGCATGGTGGCCATGCGTGCGGGCGGCGGAGGAGGCGCCAGCCTGGGTGGACGGATGGGTGACTCGATGCCGGATTATGATAATGTTAAGGTGAGTTTTCCTATGCAAATCTGGTCGCCAAGGGCCTTGCGGCATGGAGGGGGACAACTCGTTCTTTTTCGGCCTCGGAATCCTGTGGGAACACCGAAAGATGTGCCTTTTGACTTGCTGGGGATTTGAATACCTAATTGCAATAATAAGGCTGCATACTTGGTTGGGTTATTTTTCCCGGCGAACATTTTTAGCAGAATATACAATTAACTGTATATTAATTTCATGCATAATTTTAAAGAAAAATGTAAGACAAATTCTTTGAGAGAAGAACATTTTAACAAACGAAATAAGAGATAACAAAAGGAAAATATGGTTTATTAGATTTAGGAACTTTAGAGATGGTAGTTATTTTTTTTTTATAATTTTAATTGTACTATTTCGATGGACACTGTCTTTTAAGTTTTTTTGTCGGTTTTAATGGATTTATCTATACATAAATATAATTTTATAAACCTACAAATCTTAATATATAATTAGTTTTTGATTTATTTATTTTATTTGCAATCTTAATACCTGATTTATACAAAAAGTTATAATACTGGAATAATAATATCTCATTCTCTGACTCTAGAACGATAATAATAAATACAAAAATTAATTAAATTAATACTAAAATAAATAAAATACGACTAAATAATTCAAAAACCTATTACACCTTCCCTTTCAATGCAGGACGATTACGATCTATTGGATGCCAGCATTTTGAGTGATAATAAATTAGGTTTTATACAGCTGCGTGACAATAAACTTAAAATTCAAGGTGAGTACCATCTGCGATTGATAACCAAGTGCAATCAGTGGCGTACAATGGGACTCAGGATTGTCCGGCACAACGTAATGCAGCGATTCGATGACAAAAGAGATGCCTGTGACAATGGGACATTACGTATACGCCGCATGTCTCATGCATTTTCCAATTTCACAGAAGCCGCAGGCGCTGATGGCCAGCGCTTGGCAGGCATGCTCCTCAACGGCGGCGGCGGCGGCGGAGGAGGCGGCATGGGTGCCGGGGCCTTCGGTGTGAATGTACCCCTCATACCCTGGGGCCAAGTCCTGCCCGACAAGGTGGAGGAGACACTGCCCCACTTTCCATTTGGCACGCGGCCCACCGACGGCGACTGGCAGGTTGTCAACGGCACCCGCTTCAAGTTCTTTGTCTACTCGGCCTACTTCGATCGTCGCGAAGGAGCGCGTCTGGTGCGAGTGGTGGGAGCCACCAAGACCCGGGGACCGGAGCGGGTCTGGTGCCGGTTCTGGTATGGTCCCAGTTCCGCGAATGCTACCGAGGCGGGCTCGTCCTCGGCACGTGCCAAATACACGTCGGCCACGGTGATGGCTCGCGTCAAGGTGAGACTGATTAACTTTATTATTTGGCTATAAAAGGTTTTAAGATAAGATAATAATTAGGAATATATATAATCTTATAGAAAACTGAAAAATAATAATGGAACTCCGTTCTAATTTCTCCATACAGATCATTCGCGAGAACTGGAATCTCAAGTACAGCGCCTGTTTCATCCTCTGCCCGGTGCGAGCACCACCTCTAACAGTTCCCCAGTTCGTGAGCGTGGTCTCCCGGCTCCGGGCGCCACCGGGCAATCTGCTCACCCTGCGCAACACCGACCAGGACGTGGACTTTGCCAATCCGCCACGAAACGGGACAGCCAAGAAGGGGGCTCCGGCACAGGCACCGGCAGGAGGAGCACCCCCCAGTGGCGACAACATACCCGACCGCATTGCCATCTGCGTAAAGCCCTTCCACTTCAACTACGACCAGGCCCTGTACTTGATGGAGTACCTGGAGTTCTATGCCCTGCTAGGTGTCTCACACTTCACCTTCTACAACCACACGTTGGGACCGCATGCCTCCTGCGTGCTGCAGAGCTACCAGCAGGGTTTGGTTCCCGGAAACCTAACGGCCCATGATCTGCAGCCCCTGCTGCCAGCGGAGGCAGCCCGGAATGCTACGCCACGCGTGCTCACTTCGGAGCACTACCAGAGGCCCACGGTTAGCATCTTGCCGTGGAACCTACGCATGCGCAGCCAGAAGGAGATCCGCACCGAAGGACTCTTTGCGGCCCTCAATGACTGCCTGTACCGCACCATGTTCCGTTACAAATATCTGGCGTTGGTCGATCTGGACGAGTTTATTGTGCCGCGCTACTCGGACACGCTGAACGAGCTCATTGGGTAAGGCTAGGAATGGGTTCTCGAGGGTTCTAGAGATTGCAGATAATAAAATCTTTGTGATAATAATATATGTTCGATTGATTTAGGATTATAGGAACCTTTCGAACTTAAGGGAGGGTCTTACTTTTCCTTTTATTGAAAGACTGATTCGATATATTCTTGTAATCCAGCCTAAACTCCTTCTATATTTGAATCCCTTTATTTTTATTCTTTAGTTCCCTGAATCAGCGCTTTCGCAACCGCAACACGGGAGCCTATTCCTTCCAGAACGCGTTTTACTATCTTCAGTTTGCGGATGACGTCCTGGCCAGCTCTGGCATTGATGGTGGCACCGATCAGTTGGCCAGTGTTCGGGCTTCCCTGGTCACGCAGCGTAAGACTCGCAGGTAAGTTCTCCGTGACCCTTTTCCGGTGTGTATTGTATGTACTTACACCTTTTGTCTCTGTCTCTTCAGGCGCTACAAGCTGCATCCCCAGAAGCAAAGGTCAAAGTATATCTGTAAGCCAGAGGCTGTGGTGGAGGCCGGGAATCACTTCGTTTGGGAGTTTGCGCCGGGCAAGGGCTCCCTCAATGTGCCGCCCAAGGAGGCTATATTGCAGCATTACCGGGTGAGTACTATTATTAGGAATTTTGTTTATATAATAATAATATAATAAATAATAATAAAGGGAGGAAGGTTCTACCAAAGGCGCAAGAACTATTAAGATGAGTAACGACCATACATTTCAAGTGCCATATGCGAGCAATTTTTCTGTTCCTGACGAAAACCACGTTCTCTCCGCTCTCACAAAGTTGAGAGCGTAAAAATCTAAAAATAGAATAAGATTGGATATGTGCATACAGACGAAGAATGCGTGAGAAGACGTGTGTACAAATATAGTCGTCGGCTGGGAATAGAGGGCGCGCTGTCTGGCTTTTGAAATTAAATTTTAAGAGAGCCTGGAGACAGTTCTGGAGCCAGCATGAAAAATGAGTGTTCAAACAAATCGTATGGCGTGCGGCATCTTAGTAACTCAAGCGTCTTTGGTTTTGTCATTGACTCTTATTTATTTTTTTTATTTATGGATTAACCTGTATTTATTAAATCTCATTTTTAATTACAAATACATTATCTGCATTCTCATTTTTTCTTAGGTCTGTGAGTTCGGTGGCAACGACTGCATCAAGGCGCCTTCGATCGTGGACCGCACCACCACCAAGTATGTGAATCGCCTGGTGCAGCGTGTGGATGCTGTGTACCGTCACTTGCGCCAGCGCTGTGACCTCCCGGCCCTTCCGCCAATGCCCAAGCCCAAGGCCAAGCAACCGACGTCCCCGGAAAAGCCAAATGAGAAACCAAAGTTAGTTCAACAGATTCGTGAAATGGGTGCCAAAGACCCACGCGATCAGAGTGTGCCACCAAAGGTGGGAGTGGGAGTGGCCACAAGCTCACCCAAAACCACAACAACAACAACGACGACGACGACAACAAGCAAGACAACAACAACAACGAAAAGAGTGGCATCGAAGCAGCAGGAGAAATCGAATCCTACAGAGTCTCCCCCCAAGAGCAAACCGACCACCAAGGCACCGGCAGTCGCCGATAAGCAATCCCTACCCTCGTCCAATGTCCGCAAGAAACGGAAGCTGATCGTGTTCGAGGTCAATGATTTCGGGGTGCCCGTGGCCCGGGTGGAGTACCAATGAGTGAGGGACTTGGTCGGCAACATTTAGGCGGTTAGTTTGGTTAGTTTTCGTGCCAATTGGTCGGAGAGTTCATTTAGGTTGTGCGTTAGCTTTATTTGGCCAGAGAACGAGAGAGAGAGATAGTGCCAGGATGCTCAACAATTGAATTGACCCTCTCGATTTAAGTATTCTTTAGTTGCTCACCGTAGAAATAAATGATTGCGCAAGGCAGGCACATAGGTAAAACCAAAGCAATACTGAAGATTTTAGAAAAGATAATCTAGAAGCAACGACATCATCCGAAAGTCAATATAAATACAATCTCAAGGACGAGAAGGAGGAGAAGAGAACTTCAGAGAAGGAATTTAACTTAAGTGATGTTCCCAAAAATCAACTTACCTTAATTTCTTGCGCAGTTTAAGGACCAAATTAGGTCTATAACTAAGGTCTGCTATTAGTTCCCATTAATAAACAAGAAAGAAAAGCTAACTTCGGGCGGAGCCGAAGTTTATATACCCTTGCAGATAATTTGTT
>JAEIIU010045720.1:0-24675 GCA_018874675.1 Drosophila baimaii | reverse complement strand
ATCGACTCGGCTGTTGATGCTGATCAAGAATATATATACTTTATAGGGTCGGAAATGACTCCTTTAGTGCATTGCAAACTTCTGACTAAAATTATAATACCCTGCAAGGGTATACAAATATAATACTAATAATAATAATAATAAATCATATGTCAATGTAGTTTTTCGAAGCCAATAGAGAGTAAAAAATGTTTTCCGATGGATTCTTCGGTTCAACTAAGACAGTTTTCCGTTGAACTTAGTCTCGATATATGTACAATTAAATTAAATAAAATTAAAAAATTAAAATTAATTAATTTGAGCGACTTATTAAAATAAGTAAAGCGTGGTGTAAAAAAACAATACATATTTATAAAGACGGTTCACCTACACTGCAACAAGCAGTGTACTGCATGGCTCCCTTGAATTGTCCTGCTCTCTTCATAATTTCTAAAGGACGACAGTGTGTTATTAGACATTTTTAATGGTTTAGATTTAACACGATTATTCAATCCAATCCGTGGCATTTCCTCATAGCGGAAAGTCCTCTGCCCTTTGTAGGTAATAATTGTTCAGTGTGACTATATGGGCACGTTCCTTCAACATTCTTCTTGCAGCTTGATTATTAAGGACATTCTGACCGATAAATGCAGCATGTGTATTTCGGTTTGGTCGCCTAATAACAAACACAAATGAATGTATCGCAAAGTCAGTCATCCAATTAAATAACCATACAAAAAATAAGTACAACAAACTTAACTTGGGAAGCCGAAGTTTGTATATCCTTGCCGTTTGCAATTTGAACACCAGCTACATATGTACATATATGACACAGTCATTTATCTGATTTTTACACAGCTAACTACTTCACAAGAAATGTGCGTAAGTGAATAATAACATCGAAGTTAGTCCATTTTCATATTAGTATACCCCTATGGGGTATTACAATTGAATCAGAATTCGTCAACGCGATAAAGAAGCCATTCCAGACCCTATAAATTATATTTATCAGCAACCGAGTCGATCTAGACATGTCCGTGCATCTAGCATTTCCAAGCAAACTACTCTCTAAGTTTAAGATATTTTTAGATGAAGCCCTTAAAATAGTATTTCTTCTATTGCAGCTACTATAAATAAAATAATGGGTTAGAAATTTATAAAATTATTAGAAAATAGATTATAAATATTCGGCTATTAACATATTAGATTTAAGACTATAGCTTGGTTATAGTAAGTTCATGATTTGTGGAGGTTGTGGGTTGATTTAATACACATTTTTCTTCAGTATACATAATAATATTAAATAGGTAGGAAGAGAACCAATCACTATAGTTTCCCTTTAGCTGTTCGTTTTTTTATTGACATTCCCGTAGCAATCAGTCACACCGATTTTAACAGATTCCAAATCCTATACCATTTTATCCAAATTCTTGTAAATTGCAATTTTGTAAGAGTATTCTTCAAGATGAAGGGCATGCAGCTGACGAAGTGTGTCTTCCATTCTGGAAAGTGCCTTTACCGACTGCTGGCCTGCGCTTGCCGGAGCTCGATCTCGAATGCCTGCAACCTGAGCCCCGTGAGCAACGTGGAGAAGTTCCTGCACGGCAATGCTTGGCTGAGGAACAGAATGCTAGTTGTGGAGCAGATTCAGCCCATTTGCCAGCCGAGGATGGACAATGGGGACGAGTTTCCCCGCGGTCCCAGTGTTCTTCTTAAGATCGAGCAGAATGTACTTCGCGTGACCCACATGATTGGAGAGTTTCTGTGCCCCGTGAAGCTGCAGACCGTGCTCAAAATTCTAAATCCGATTGGGCATTCCTGGAACATGCAGGACGAGGATTCGGACAGCCAGGACGAGTATCTGGAGCCCTACGATGCTGACTCCCTTCACAGACTTCTGGGACATACAGTCGATTGAACATTTTTGGTTACTCAGAAGAAACCCGAAGTCCTGTGATGTATTGCTTGAAATGCCATTTAAAAATTCCCTCTGACAGTTTTATTTAAATTTGGTAAAATATACTTTTCTTGCTGAGGAATCATCAAAAATGTTCTGTTATATAAATGGGATCTTCAACCATGGTCTTCACGGCAGAGACTTTTGCTTCAAACGACTTTCCGCGTGTAAATGTCGGTCGTCGCCAAAGCCTCCGCCGAAAGACCATAAGAAGAACCCATTCCAGGGCAACTTGGAAGAAAAGAGTCCCCTGCAGAAACTGATGAAGTTGGGGTGTCGTTGTCCGAAGAAGACGGCCAAGGAGCAATGGTTCTCCACCAACCAACACATCATTCTAGCCCTTGCTTTGGAGCTGGATCGTCCCATGAAGGTGGTCTCTGACTTTCTGTACATGCTGACACTGCAGAACTTTCGGGAGATCATGAATCCGCTGGGTACACCGGCAAATTGCCACAATGTGCCGTTGGCTTACTCGAACGCCTGCGAAGAATACTTTGGCATATTCGACACAGACGGGAACGTCAGGAGTTGCTTCAGCCAGGACACCCTGCAGCTTCTGATGCGTGTCATAAAGACTTGGTTAAGGGAAGGAGCCCACAGGGAAGGCAAGCCTTTCAAGACCTGTTTCGGAGACCCACGATGTATACTCGGCCCGAGGAGGAACCGAAAAGCCCGAAAGAGGGTGGGCCTCGCTTGGGATTCAATCGCTCGACAAAATGGCAAAAGGCGACTGAGAGATTCGGATGCGAGAGCTCATTTAATCCGGAATTACTTGATAGATCCAAACAGAAGAGGTTTTCCAGGCTGTATTCTCTGCCGGAATCCCCTGATAGATCCAACCATAAGCGGTCATCCTGGCTATGCTTTCGGCCTCCACTTTGAGCCCGGGAAATGTAACGACTCCTCTGGCATCGATCCCGATTCAATCGCTCGTAAATCAAGACAGTCGGATGGGATACCTCCTTTAGAGCCAACCATTTGTAGTGATAATAGCAATGCTTTCCGCATACACCTGCACTATGCACCCGGGGAATGGAACCAGTCCTACACGAGGAAGCCCAATGGCATCGATCCCGATGTAATCGCTCGTGAATGGGGCAGAAGACGAAAAATAAAGACGGATGGGACCACTCGTTTAAACCGGAGTCGCTTAATATATTCATACAGAAGTTGGAATCCTGGCCATACTTTCGGCCTGCTCTTTGGATGCGCGGAATGGAACGACTCAGTTGGTTGTAAATGCGGCAATGGACGATCAGATAGGTGGGATGTGAGAGCTCATTACAGCCCGAGTCGCTTAGTATATCCACAAAATTGTGATCCCGGCTATGCTTTCGGCCCAAACTTTGCCCCAGGTGAAAGGAGTGACTATACAGCGATGTATCCCAATGGCAGGGACTATTACAGGAGAGGAGCTGCTGGAATGAACAATACCCATGGGAATGACTCTTCTGCGAAGAAGCCGGATGGCAGAAGCTATGACAGTAACTCAAGGACGGGACGACCGAGGGAACTAAGTTCCTTACAAGGAATTTCAACAGTCGGAGGAGATCCTGGACCTGACCTGGACAATGACCATCAGGATGCGCTGGCAGCAGCGCGTTCCCGACGACTCGAAGCAATGCTCACTCAGCTCAATAAAAAGACTCACCTTACCAGCGATGTAGATAAACTGATACAAGCCATCAAACACGTTAATATTGAGGAACAGGGCCGAAATTTAACCAAGTCTTCTGTCGATACCAAGGCCGCCGAGAGCATAGCCGATAGCTATTATGACAAGATCAACGACTCTGCCTCGAAATCAGAAAAACAGAAGCACCCATTACATAAGGCCCCGAAACACTCCCCCCACGATGGGCAGACGAATCACGTTGCTAATACAGGACATCCGAGGAAAGAGCCCAAGAAATTAACAGAGGATCTGTCTACCACAAAAATAGATCACAGTGGCAAGTATTACTACGGTGCTCAGATGCCGGTGCTCACGCACGAGCCCTACAACGAGGACAAGCCCTGGACCTACATGCGTCGACATCCGCACCAGCAGCGGATGAACGACAAGGACCAAATAGTGGCTGACAAGAACGTTCATCGCTACCGACGCCAAACCGTTAATCTGCAGATGACGAAGGCCAGGGCCCAAGGCTCAGTCGCCAGTGTCTTCTCCACAGACAGTACCAGAGAAAGTACCAGAGAAATTATCAAAGTGCCGGACAAGAAACCAGCGCAAAGACGCCCCTAAGGCAGAAAATCCGCATCCCCAGCATAAGAATAAACCCATAAATCCATATGTAAGGGTCATGCACAAGAATGTCAAAATTATAGTAAAGAAAATAAAGTAATAGAGATGTTTTTAGTAAAATTAAATATTAAGTTCATAATAGTTAGACTGAAGCTCATTTATTTAGTCATATTTAAGTCACGATCCAGTGTTATTTTATTTGTGCAAACATATACTCGTATATATAACAGCGCTGCGCACCTACAAATTACTCATATAAGAAAATGAAAGCTGCGGTGGGCATGCACTGGCTCATTCAGCTCCCGCGCCTCTCTCTATTATGGTTTTTGGGAGGTGCCTGAGTTCAGTGATCCGTGAAACTACAAACACAATGCAAGTGAAATTTGGCATCAGGGTGGTGTCCAAAGTGTTTCGATGATGGTTTTTTTCGAGATTCCGAAAACAAATCACATATGGATCATATGCTGAAACATTCAGTCTGTCGTTTTCTTTGTTATATTAAGAGCCCAGCGCTGGGAAAGGAAAGGAAGAAAGGAAGCTTCCATATGCAATCCAAAATGTATATACCCTTGTAGTTATAACAATTTGTAACTGTTAGTACACACACTAATTAAATACTGGATGTAATTATACACGTTGGCACTCGGCAACTCTTATTTGAATTCAAGCAAAAATAAATACATCATTATTGCCTGTAATACATTTTCCAACAATTTTCCGATATTTTCTAGGACAGCCCTAAGGTGGAGGTGGTCCGATTAGGTCCGTTTCGACATATGTATATACAATCTGCAATTGACAGATGGCTATCTGTAAAGTTTTCTTCAGATAGCTCTAAAGCTGAGATATTAGTTTGCTTAGAAACGGACAGACTGACATGGCTAGATTCCGTTCAAGAATTTATAGGGTATGGGGTATCTAGCATCACGACTAAAAGTATGCAATGGTTTGAGGACGCTAATAAAGCGCTTGAGTGTATTTAAGTTTGAATCTATCTTTCGACAAAACACAAATGGCAAATGCATATTAAAAGTAACTTAAGTAGTGACACAATTCAATAATGTATACATACACACATATATGCTCCTATAGGAGCACTATTTTGTACTTGTAAAGTCTGGACTAAACTTAACAAACTCGAGAGATTCCGATTAACACTTTCCTAAAAATTTGTTCCTCATACATCCTTATTTATGTGAATATGCAATTTGATTTCCACCACGCCCTCAGTCGACTCACCCCAAACATTGGCATTGGAATATCCGCCTAATGCCGCCGCAACTGTGCTTTTAAATCATTTTGATAATGACACCCGATGGCAGTGGTCCCCAGGCCCTATTCGAGGGCGCTATAGGAATATTATTTTTAGACCGCCACGTCAAGTCGCGCCGTGTTTTGGTATACTTTTGTGATTTGATTTTTATGGCGTGTAGTAATTTGTTGGCTCGTTAAGTTTCTTTAATAGGCCTCCCTTTCGGGCCGGACGGAGGGAAGAGATTGGAAGCGATGCAACCCGTTCAGTGCGTATCGAAATTATCTTGCATTTTACCGGACTCTCGGCCCAATAAAATTCCACAATTTTTTACGACCAGCAGAAGGGAAATCCCACCGAAATGTTTTTTATTGCACCAGAAACACTCAATAAAAGCGAATTATTAGTGTTGGATTGCTGTTTTCTGTTTTTGTACGCTGGCTCGCCTCTCGAATTCTATTCCATATTTTTGTCCATCGTTTTTGGTGAGCTTTTGTTGCTTCTTCATTATATTTTTTTCCGGTTGAGGTGTAAATTCATTTTTATTACAAAAATTTAAAGCCAACAACACTTTATAGTTGTGCTTTCCTTTTCCCCGATTTGTATTTTGTGTATATAGTATGTGTGGCTTTTCAGTAAGCCCTATGTTTTATTTGTTGAGTTCCTTTTTTTTTAATTGGTGATCTGTTGTTTATGAGTAGAAATACATATTTATTATGGCTTTCATATTTCAAGAATAACGACATTTGATTAATGGTTTTAATGGCCCCAGTACAGGGTTAGAAGTCCCCCTGAACCCTCCTCCATAGGGGGAATGGTAGGCTGGCATTATACCTATTTTATAGTGAAAACTAACCAGCACAAATATGGGAATTGTGAAAAAATAAACATGAATCGCTGACAAAAGTTGATGCAAGGGGCCATAGAAATTCTCAAGTCTGAATTATGGGACACGCTCGTATATATAAAATAGTACATAGATCTAGGCCCATGGCTAGAGGGATATAGCCTAATCGACCTGCCATTTACATGCACTTTAGGTGGCTCTTGAACCCGATGGGTACCAGGTATAACAAGACCATAAACCACTCCAAGGAGCCATTCCCGACACTGCCATCCAGAATGTGAATGAGTATGTCCCACGTCAGAGACTGACATCATAATAGTGTCATTGTCATCAGGCCAATTTCACCCGGAGCATGGATGCAAAATGCCAAAAAAGAAAGCCAAGTGCGGGGCCAAAGCACCAGAGTCATAAATCAAAAGCGCCGCATGACGAGCTAAACAAACAAAAACAATTAGAAATAAGCGCAAAAACTAAACGGATCCAGAGGATGTGCTCCATATGCGGGGAATAAATAAACAATGCAGGCCCGGCCTGCAGGACGAACAAGGACACCACCGACCAGGACAGGACGAGAACGACAACGACAACGACAACATTTCATCAACGCAAACGAGCGAAACGTTTATCAACTGCTCAAATGGCCATTAAACGTGTGTGTGCACCGACATCAACGCCCCGAAACAGCAGTGGGATGCCAGGACTATCTGCCAGGACATTCATCAAACGATAAATTGAGTGAATGACTTCATGATGGCGATGCAAAAGGGGCGCACTTCCTCACTTCCTCGCAACACGCACGGACAATTGGCCATGTTGCAGTATTCGGGCCCGGCGGCGTGGGGGCGGGTGTGTGCGCCACGCCCACTCGGCACCATGGCGAACAGCAGATGGAAGGCCCGGGCAAAAACCATTTTGAGTGACTGTCTGACTTAAATTGCCATCGCATCCTGTTTGCCAGAGGACGACGGCTCGCCAATTGTTTCTCTGATTGGTATTCATCCACGGACGGTTGGTGCAACCGGCCGGCCCCGTTCTCCCGGGCTCTCGCCGACCATTTTTGGGTGATTTTCGACTGCGCTCTTGTCTTCGTCCTTAGGCCACATCCATCACTCGGCGCCTGACGTGACGTTAGTGTTTTAATGGACTCCACTTGTCTGCCTTGATCACAGGACTCCAGGGTCCAGAGCAGAGTCCAGTCCAGTCCCACGTCCTTCTGCTGCATTGTTTGTCTACGTGTTGGCAGCCGAGTTTGTCCGTCGGACTGAGAACTTTTTTATTGCAACCCGGCTCGGAGTCATTTGCATCTTTATTTGAGTCAGAAGCGTATTTATCTTTCCTCTTGACAGTGGCTTGTCGAGCACCCAGAGAATCTTTGAAAAGAAGAAAAAGAAAGAGAAACTATCATCAGAATAATGACAAATCGATTGACATCTCAGAACCACGAAATCGAACTTTTAGAACTGGTCAATAGTCTACTGTTATTTATATTAATGATAAAAGCCCTGACCTAATTATTAACAGCCTTTCCAAGCTACTAGTTAGTCTACAAAATTTATAATTTCCTTACACAAGAGTCCCTTGTTAATTTAGTTTCCTGAATTTCTAATCATCTAAGTAATACATAAATTTAAATGTATAACTAATATTTCTATATGGCATTTTTGGCAGCTTTTGCCATTTTCCACGATTTTGAAATAAGCCGAAAAGTTAAACAGCCTAATAGGAATTTATCTTTCCAAATCCCTAATGAAGCTTTTCACATATTAAAGCAGCATTGGGCACGAGATATAACAAAAATAGCGATCACATCCGGTGTCATGGTGAAGCATGGTAGAATAATATGGGGTAGTCTCATGAGCTTTGTTGAGGACTCTAAGCATTTTCAGATGCATGCGCCAGAAAGAGATACCAAGCGAACGACTTAAGGAATATAATACTTAAAATAGGGCAGCTCGACGCGGGAGCTGAAAGAGTCACTGCATGCCCACCTAGGTTGTAAAGCATAAGGTCTGACTATTAATAATGTTACTAAAGCTAGCTTGCTCTTATGGAGAGTCTTCTAGCGCACTCATGACCTGGGATGTGAGCTCTGTTGAAAGGCACCAACCCATAAATACATATTCCCAGCCTTGCCAGCCTAAGTTTTCAGTGATCGATGCAAAAACGGAAATATTGGCAACTATCTTGCCCACTTAAGGAGCTTACAGTGCTCCCAGCGATTGAATGCTATGCCCCAATACTGGCGGCTTATGTCAGTCGACTTCCTGACACTAATCGGGGCGACGGGTTTTTAAACGATCTTAATCGCTGTTAATATAAACTAATTAGCATACTTAGTCGGCGATGAGTGCGATAGTGTGCGGTAGTGCGCCTCACAAGCCCCCATCAAGATGCGACACGGCCTGAAATTATCTAATGAATTTTCACTTAATCCAAATCAAAAGTGGCGATCAAGATGCGGCATCCGTTTGCATCTGTTGACATCGTCAGCCAAGTAAAACTCATGCCTTGTGTTGTGTTGTGTCGTTGGTTGTCATAATCCGATCAGTAGGCGAATCCGAGAGCCAAGGCCCCCAGAAGATGCCATGAGCAGCAGCCACGAGGAGCCCCGCGAGCCGCGGCGGCACCCAAGATATGATCTGTGAGGTCGTCAGCACGAAGTCCGTCTCCCCTCCATTCCTCCACGCTGATCCGGCGAGGCTTCGCGTTGATTTTCGTTTCATTCTCGCTAATAATTCGCTTGGCAGATATTCAGGCATAATTAGAGATTAATTGTTCTATTCATAATTGGTCTTGGCGCGGTATTTTTGGACATTGGACAGGAAGGCGAAAATTACATCAACGTGGGGTTCTCTGGCTGTCACGCAGAGCTAAATGGCAGGGACTGGGGACAGATATGTACACCGAGGAACCAGAATGACAGCAACAGTTGCCCATGCGGAATCATATTTGGATATGATGAGTTGTATAGAGAACAGCAAGAGTGGGTTCTCTAAAGAGCGAAGGGTATGGGGAAAAATCTATTACTGTCCTGGGCTCTTCGATAAAAAATAGCTGAACTTGGTAACTGATGGTAGTTGACAACATTAAAGAAACCTTATTTTATTAGATTTTGGTACATATATTATTTTTTTTTTCTTAAATGAATGTAAGTTGTTTACTGGCCTAGTCTTCAAATAACAGTAAAAATATTGAGATGACAAACTCACACATTTTAAAACGTTTAATCAATTATTAATTAAATTTATTAATTTAAATATCATTAATAATGTGTCTTATATATTTATCTATTAATACCACACTAAACATTATATTGAAACCGCGAAACTGCCATGGCTGTCATGCCATGGTTGTTACCATCTCTTAGAATAACCAAAGACGCCAGAACTACTAAGATGAGTAACAACCATAAATTCAAATTTCCATATGCAAGAAATTTTTTTGTTTCTGACAAAAATGGAGTTCTCTGCGCTCTCACAAAGTTAAGAGCGTAAAATCTAAAAATAGAATGCGATTGCATGTGTGCGTACAGGTGTAGAATGCATGAGAATACGTGTACAGTGTACACACATCCAAGGAGCGACTGGATCGAAGGCAACAGAATGTGTACCCAGCGCTGGGTCCAAAAAAATCATATGGCGTGCTGGATCTTAGCGAATAAAGCGTCTTTGGAATAACTGTATTGGTAATTTTTAATAATTGTTCTATAATATTTTCGGATAACCATTTATGTTTAAAAGCTCTGCTATTTATAGTATTTTTAAAGTCACAGTGAAGATCTCTAATCCTTGGTTTATAATTATTATTTTTAAGATGTCGTGTGAAATATTTTAGCTGCACTAAGCTTTAAATTCCATTTAAATGTTATTCTTATCTTTATCTTTTTCATAGTGTGTAGTATAGGCAATGCGTTTACAATATCAACCTTCCTGCCTTGTAACATCTAAAGAATTTATCAGGATATTGATAAATTATTGCGAATAAGGAAGTACATTATATGTTTAATCGTTTATTAAACTCGAATTAGTTTGTCCAATTTTTTAAGTTTGCAAGCAACTGACGAAGTTCCAATGTATTCTGCCCTCTAAGCGAGTTAACCATTCTCCACTTATCTCGTACAATCGCATCAACCAAGTTTGTTAAACCTTTCCTTAACCGAATTTGACAAGAAATGCTTGTGTTGTAGCCAATTTTCTTGAATTCCTCTTGTTTTGGCTTGTGTAATTTTTTTTATTTGCACATAAAGTTGATGGCTGGCTCGTTTGTTTGACATTCCGCAGGACATGACCGAAACGGAGGACTCGCAAAGTGAAAGCAGCAGCATATTTTATTTCCCCTAATGACAGCGCGCACAAAATGTCTCCAAGGACCTAGAGGACCAAGGACCAGAGCCAAAACAGAAACTGAAACAGAAGCAGAAGCCGAGCCAAAGTGGCCGGGCCAAGGAGAGCACTCATAAAATGTGAAATTTATGCTTTGGCTTTCCTTTGTTTTTACTCAAATCGTACATAGATTATACAGAATTATGACGAGCGCGTGTCTATCCATCGAGCAGGACAATGGACGAATGCCGGCTTCAGATTGGGGTGGACTCGAATCGACTTTTTGTTCTTGTTGTTGTTGTTGTTGTTGTTGTCGTTATCGCTGGACTGTGCAAATAGTTTTCATAAATTAATTTTATTTCGTTGGCATGGCCTGAGAGAACCTTCGTCCTGCGTCCAATTTCCAGACAGTTACATATTTCTTTCCTAATTGCGCCACATTTTCGTTTCGTTTCGTCTTCTTGGCAAAAATGGACGTAAATTACACCACTTTGCGACGATTTGCAACGATTTGGGGTACGAAACTTGTATCGCAAATCCATAAATATTTATATTCATGGTGTAGGGAATGATATAAATGGCAAGGAACGTTTGGTAAATACGAGATTATGTCTAGGGAATGTTATTTCATCTACAGCAAGTCTGTGTCTGATGCGTCAGTATGTTTTGTTTCATCGAACTCAGTGTCTTTTTAATTTTAGAGTTCAGGATAGAAAGAACAAGTGAATTTAAAGTATTTAATGAATGATTTTGAAGGAGTAAGAAAGACATTTTCAGTAAAAAACGCATATTCTGACTATCAATGGCTTAAATTATTTAATACAATACTTGCCACATTTTTCTTTACGTAAATAAGAAGGTTGTAAAATGTTTAGCAAACATTTGAGTTTAAGCATTTTAAACTATGAATGCTGGGAAGGGAATCAGTTTTCCTATGTTTGTATTACATAGTCATTCGCCAGGATTAGGTGACAAGCCAAATCCCTATTTGGTTACCAATCTTGTTTGTTTTCTCCAAAGACGAACACCCCACGCCGAAACGGTCCGCTTAAATCCGCAAACTGAAATCGTAAAAATGAATTTTTAATGCCTGACATAGCTGGGCAGACCAGACCGGAGCGATAGACGGAAATACATGTGGATATTGGAGGAGATATCCCCACGGAAGCAGATAGAGAGGAGGGACCAGGACTTGGACCAGGCCAACCATCATTTCAAAATAACGTATCGTAAATTTCCAAGTTAACATCAAAATTGTGAAAATTATGTACAATTCCCAGGAACGGCAACGAAGGCAGACCGAGAACATTCATAACCAAATTTATTGCAAATAAGAAAAATGTCCGCCAACCGATAGACGGACAGGGACGGAATGAGACCGAGGGAGCGAGAGCGAGAGCTCGAGCTGGTGGGAAAACCAACAGATAGACAGAAGTGTAAGCGGGCTGAGTGGAAAGCTTCAGAGCGAGGAGGACATGGCAGGCCAGGCGAGCTGTGAACGTAGTAAAAGTGGCCACAGGACAACAACAAGGACAGCTCCTCTGCGCTCCCGCTCGCCCGCTGCCAGCCCTCTGCGGTCAGCAGAAAATGTAGAAAAATAGATGGAAAGCAAAGCGTTACACACATAAAGTCCACACACAAAAAAGGAGACACAGGAAAAACAAGAGACAAAAAAATGATGAAAGACAAACACTCGCCACAAGGATAATGGACAGCGGCCAAGAGCGAGACGGAAAATCCGGGAATACTTTCTGTTGGGTATTGCGCGCACTCGGAACCTTTCCTTAGCCCAAGGGGGAGGGGTCACTATATATATTTATACATACATATATGTATCTATATATCAGGAATCGGAAGTAGGTTATTGGGATGGCAGGAAACGGGGGTAGCTTGTATCAATATAAATAGGAAAGCACAAAACTCTTAAAAAGAGGTATCTTGAAATCTGGAAGCGGGAGTCATTGGAAGATGATCAGATGATAAGATAGACACTTCGTAAGAACTTTATTATTCAGTTACATATAAATTTATATTATCTAGATACATAAATGTTTTAAGGAGAGGCTTGCAACTATTATAGCAAAAATAGTTTATAAACAAAAGTTGAAGCCCGTGTGACCCTTCCCCCCATATATATCTGACGAAAGCGTATTTTAAAGAGGTGACATTCAACTCAACAACAATTAATTATATTTTTACCAAAAATCAATTTCAAATTATTAAATTTATTTCGACATTTAACTGTTCAAATGTAAGCATCGAAAGAAGAAGATAACATAATTAACGTAACTAAACCAATAAAATAATTTATTATTTATTTATTCAGTTGAATTGCGCACACTCTCGGTGCTCATCGTCACTATGTGGACGGTCGTCCACAGTGATAACATTAAAAAATATTATATATTTGTTGTTTTTTACAATATTCTTACCTATTCCGAAATATGGTACATTTTTTTGATTTCAGAATTACGGTTTTAATTTAATATACATCGGGCGCCTATATCATAAAGGTGTAAGAGAAAATATTGGAAGAATACCTGATAAAATGATAACTTTGCCGAAATTCAATATATTTTCATTTACTTTTAAATATGGCCATTTATTTTTTATTTGAGAGATGCCTTTTTTAGTTTTAATCAGACGAATATATCCTATATCTGAGATAGGAAATGTTTGAAAATTAATTGGAAAATAATAGGAAACCTTCAAGGATAGAGTTAAAGCTAGAGTTCATACATATTCTTTTTCTATGATTTTAAAATAAGGTTTCTTATTTATTTAAAATCTGACAACTAAATTATACATCTGCAGTACAGTTTTTATGCACCACTAATACCACTAGAGCAAAAATATGCAAGTTCTGACACCTAAAATTTAAACTTGACTTGAATATATTACCTAATATTATAAACTATATATTATTTTATGATCAGACGGGGTTACCATTTTTTCTCTTACTGTATAACAATTTACCCTTTTTTTGGTCACTGATAAAAACAATTATTTTAAATCAATATATCATCGTAATGATCCAGCCTAAATAGTTAGAAATCATTTTTAATTGAATTTTTGTTCTTATTTTTCTTAATTTTTTTTTTATTTGGCTAGATAAATGCGATTTGACAGATTAATTTTTTTATTCTGTTCATTCCGCAAACCCCTTGTTTATATATGTAGCTTCTATTTTCTATCATTTTACATCAATTACGAATGGAATAGAGCAAACCTTAATATACAGCTCTTTGTTATTTAAAAAAATTATTTTGATTTTTTGTTGTAATTTTTACTTTGTTTTAACGGCAACTACTACCAAAAAGGTAAATTAAAAACGATTTCGTTTCACATTTCGTGTCAACTTTTTTAATAATTTCCCAGTCCTGTATGACTTGAAGCTAACATTTCATGACTGCCCCCCCCCCCCATTTTTAAACCAACCCAGATGAAGTGTCAAATTAAAAACCGAAAATCCTTCAACAACAATGCGAATTATCCACCCCCTCTGCCTGAGTGGCCTTGAGCAAAAGGGGAGCCTAACGCTGTGAAGGGAGCAAAACATGAAGTGTCGACCGTAATTACACGTGCCACGCCCACTCGCATGACTAAATAAAAGTTGAAGGCCCGAAAATGAAAGCCCCCTTCGATGCGGCAAACAACGGAATTGCTATTTTAGAAACAAAACGCAAAAAAGTCGAAATTCGTGCAGATTTTTCAGCTGTGTCAAGGAATTGTCAGCGCAGAGTAAATGGCAGTCTATGTTAAACTGCCCTTCCAAAGCACCACCACGGCCCCCGGCCCAGAGCCAGCCCCATCCCGCCGCCCCTGGCCACATTTTCGTATGTGTCACGGCAGATGTTCTGCAGCAAAAATTTGACACTTGATATTTTGAAAATTGTCTGCCAGGAAACAGATCGGAACAAAAAAGAAGAGCAGTCAACTCGACCGAAATGAAACTGAAATGGAAATGGAAATGGAAACGGGAGTGGGCATGGCTTTTGAATTTGAGGGGCAGTGCCATCAAAACAATCTACGAATGGCAAACATTTCCGATTTATTTCTAATTAGAGACAATTTTTAGTTGTTGTTGCTGGTTTCGATTTGTTCGTTTTGCTTAATGAGTTTCAACATTTACCCGCAGCTGAATATATTTGACAGTTGCAGCCAAAAAAGCAGAATGAAATGTTGTGAAATTATAGGGAACCGAAGCTTGATTACTCTTTAATTAAAACGATTTCGTTATATTTATATATTTTTGTGGAAGAAATGCATTTTAAGCTTGTTAAAAACTATATGTTAATAAAATTAAAAGAATTGTGAAGTTAAACCATTTTAAAGTGCAAAAATATGTATTTTTATTTTCATTTTATCAGTATTTATAGTATTTATAGAATATATAGTATTTATAGTATTTATATTATATATGGTATTTAAAGTATTCATAGTATTTTTAATATTTATAGTATTTAATGTATTTTTTAAAATTTTCAGTATTTATAGTATTTATATTATTTATAGTATTTTGAGTATTCATAGTAGTTATGGTATTAAATTTAAGCAGACTGTATGAAATGCCAACTTCGTCTACATAAAAAGAAAAAATATCCGAATCAGTTACATTAATGGCAATCACCTACAATTTAGTACGAAAATGCACCTGACATTTTCATCAATATCTACCAACTTAAAATCTAAATATTTTATACTTTTTAATGACAATTTAATATTTTGTAATATGTTCTCAAAGCTAGGGTATTATTTGCATCACCCTATCTCATATAGCTTTGGCTCTTTTGTGTTGGTCCTGCTGATAAGTTGAGATCTTTTTGACAAAAGCGCCGAAAATCCCATTAAACATGTTGTACCCCATTAAGAGAATTCAAATTAATTAACTTGTTGTTCTTAGCGACAACAATTACGGACGAGTGAAAAGAACGCTTCCATCATCATAAAATATTTTCCGATGAGGCGAGAAAATTGTTAAAAATTATACAAAAGAGAGATATGTGGCTCTGGAATACACACACGCACTCGCCGTGCTGTTTTATTTTTTCGGCGGACCTGCCATTAAATCATAATAAAAAATTATAATTGCGATTTTCACCCGACAAGCTGTAAATTAATGCCGGGCATGCGAGGGAGACAAGTGTAAGTCGTGATTCAAACTGACGTGTCAACAATTAACATAACTCTCGGCCCCGGCCCACGCATTTGAATTTCCGCATCTTGGGTTGGGGTCCGAGTTCGGGACCAACGGCATTCGTCAATATCTCTGTCCTCGCCTTCATAAATCGGACCCGGCCAGCAGCTGCATCATCGTGGCACATTCTGGCCCGGTTTGTCGCTGGTCAAACGCTCCGAAGGTACTTTCCGTTGACATCGCGGATTTGCCGTTCCTCGGGGCCCCCTCCTCGCTGCCCATCCGATGCGTGGGCCGCCTCAGCTTTCCTCTGTGTTGTGAAAGATCTGCGCTAAGGAGGAAAGTATTTGGAAGATAAATAAACTAATAAATCATTATGTCAAATTGGCATAACACTTATATTATTGCCTTGATTTTGGCGGCTTGCGCTGCCCATCCCCATATTTAAATAGAATGCTAACATGTGTTATGTGGGAAATGCTCATGGCATGTTTAACTGTCAGTCTGTTTAAAGTTTACATGAGCTTCATCGGATAGACAGCTGACGGTAGTGGATCCCACGGAAATATTTCGAAAAGTATCTACTGAATTCGACTTTGTTTTATATAAGGAATACCATAGGCTCAGTAAAGAAAGCGTACTCATGAAGTGGGGAATTTCGTATTAGTATATATAGTTAAACAAATGGCTTACTTGTGACTTTTTAGACATCATCAATAAAATATCTACAATAAAGTATACTTAAATACCATAGACACTGTTCTAGGGATGTATATCGACTGGAAAAGTCGATAAAAAATATACATACATATCGACAAAATTATCACGCAAAATATCTCAAAAATATCATAAAGTTTTATATCGAAAAATATCGAATTTAATGTTTAAGAATCGATACTATCGATCAATTATCCGAAAACGTTATTTAATTTGTATTATTTTGTACCATTTATTGTTTAACCTTAATATCTTATTACTCTTTTATAATTGCTCCAACAAATATAACAAAGAGAATATCGATTTACCACGCATATATCGCAACGTTAAATTATCGATATTATCGATCAACTATCCGAAAATGTTATTTCATTTATTTTCCTGTTTTTGCAGATTATTTTTAAAGTATTGTTTAACCGCGTCAAATATCTTATTAGTCTCTAATTTTTTCTAACAATAATAGTATAAACTAAGCTCTTCTTTGAAACACTTTGACATACTTTGTAGTATTGATTTATCACGCATGTATTCTTTGCGTCAAATATCGCTACAATATCCCTTCATTTTCCACAATAAATACGAAGTAAATGAATGCATTTAACAAATATTCGCTCCAAATTATAACCCCAGCTAGCCAGATTCTGTCATTATGCTGTTTCAGTGCCCGCGATTCGGCGTGCAGAATGGTGTTTTCCCATTCAAGAAGGGCAGGGTTTTTATGTGCTAAATTCTGCATGTGGAAATGCCAAATTTAATGTTATACTTCAATAAAAACTTCTCGGAGGCAGACGGCGGCCAGTGTGGGCATAGTGGAAACATGTTGCAGGGAGCGCTGCCAGCACTGGCATGTGTGTGCGAGCTCTCGCATTTTTCTGCAACGTCCGCATTCCGGCATCGAACATTAATTTACAAAATATTAACAACATGAAACAGCAACAAGATGCAACAACAGCGCGAACTTTTATTAATTGCAACCGAGCGACAAAAAATATTCTTGCAACTTGCAACCACAGCCACCATGCTACCATGCCACGGCGGCAGCATGATCGCGAGGGGTCAGGGAACACATGCTAATTTCGCCCAGTCAGTGACAAGTGCTTGTCAACTAGAAATTCAGCCCAGGCGAATTCCCAAGGATCTGCGACAAGAAGGAGCACTGCTGTCGCCGAGTGGGCCAATAAATAATAAGTGAAGAGCAAGGTTACCTCGACTATAGAATACCCTCTGAAAACATGCTCTCCTTATGAATATAAGCCATTAATTTGTTTTACTAATAACCATAACAAGGGCTAGAAAAGCTTGATCGACTGGGATATATATACTTTCGGGGGTCAACACTTTTCCTTCACTCTGTCAAATACATATGAACGACTGCAATATACCCCCTTTACTCTAGGGACATCGGGTTTTATAAATGGAAAATATTAAAAACTGACGGATGCATGCGTTTGTCAGTGTCGCGTATTTGTTGGCAGTCGGGGAGAAGAGGCAGCCTTCATTGGGTTGGGGGGTGGCACCAGGCATTAGGGGCAGGCGACGGGGCAGGGCAGGGCATAAAACAAAAGCGAACGAGCACCCAGGCCAAAGACAAATGAGAACAAGCTGTGCCACCCAATGCACAGTGGAGCAAGAGCCAGTGATATGTTACACATTCAATTTTTAAAATATTACTTTTAAAAGTCTGTAATATTGTTTAGGGTTTGTGGTTAATAGTTTTGGTCAAGTGAAACTCATTGTGTTTTTTAAATAAATATTTACATTTGCTTATCACAAATATGGTACAAGTTCTCTTTGTATGATTACTATGTATACTTACTAAAAGGTATCTAAAGTATTGAATACTTCAAGAATAGACATATTTTCAATTTAGAAACATTTTATTCATATCCATTCTCTAAAGACTCTTTAGTAAAAAAAGAAAACGGATGTCAAATTTTAAATAAAAAAGGATAATATTAGGATACTAAGAATATAACTCGAAATAAATTGGTATAAAACAATTTGGCATAAACACAATTTCATGTATTTGGGAATACACGAATGAAAGTACATTGGGCCTTAATACATGCAATGGTGAGGTGTTACCAGGTGAACTTTGTTTAATTAACAGTTTAGGTCCTGGCCTCTTTTTTTATATGAATGCATGAATTTGCCTGTAAACAGTGGTAATTTTGATTTCACGTATTCAAGAATACATGTATTCCGTAGAATAAATGAAATATTAGATATTACATTGAGTGGAAATTAACTTAAATTAAGTAGTCTCCTCCCTTCTACCTATTGTTTTCGTTTATAATTTTCAGAAACAATATGTTATTTAATTAATAAAGGAAAATAAATTCACAGCTGCCCAATGAATCCTCCTCGCTTTTCCCACTCAAACTCATGTTCTTGTCCCACTGTTGACACCAGGGCAAACATTTTCTTTTCGCTTTCTTCACAATTAATTTTGCATGCAATTGAGGAAAATATCGTGAATGGCTTTATTAGTGCAACATCGCATGGAAGGGACACGCCGGCCGGAGAATCGTGCCGCGAGGCGGCCGAGTGCAAGAGGCGCCGCGCCGACTTTACACTCGTGTGTAAAGGCTTCGATGTTTGATTGCTGCATATTTGAATGCTGATGAGCCCGCGTTGATGGGCCGTGAAAGGCATTTTACATAATAAAACGAACATAAACAGATCGGCCCGTCCGACTACAGATTGCTCATATGTATGCGGCGGGGAGAAATTTGAATAAATATCCGAACTGCTGTAAATCACAATCAAGCCAATCGAATCGGTTGAGCGGGACACCCACTATTTATAAAATATCTCTCGACGAGTTGTCGCCGCCGTTTGTCGCCGGCCGTCGCTGCCTCGGATTTCGTCATTGGGTCTTCTGCTTTGGGGCCGAAATAAAACTAAAACTTAGCATATTTATGGCCGCGAATCTGTCATAAATTTCTTTTATAGAAGGCAGCATTATCAAATTGACCGAAAAACATTTCATTATGGGAATGAGAGCACGAAACAAACTACGAAACCAAGCCCAGCACTATCGACACACAAATATCGCCGGCAATTAGTTATAGCATCTAAGGCAGTATCTTCTGGCCGCGGGGATCCAACTTGGAGATTGATTGGCAGATGCGAGAGATCGGGGGTAGAGTCATCTCTGACATGGTCGACACCGCCGAGCATTTATTCCCTCCCCTGCCTGGCCCCTGGCCCCTCATTCTGTTCACCATAAATAATCGCCAAAAAATGAATGCGACGACACAATTTTTGTTTAAATTAAAACAACTCATAAATAATGAAGCTTTTGCTTTTAAGAATTCATCAAAATGTTGAAAATACATATCTTAGGAAATATTTTCTCGAATTGAGTGAGGGGTGATTTTATTTCACGATCTATCTATTTATATTCGAGAGGGAAAAGAGCAAAACACAAATGTTATTATTTATATACACAATGCCGAATATGAAAATATTTATTATGTATATATAATTCCTAATCTGCTTAGTGTCACTCTTGACGTAAAATATCGAAGAAATTTGATACAATATATGTATACCTTTGAATTTTGTTTCTCATGTCTGTAGTAAATATACTGGTCTAGTTAATATACATTTCAAAAGTAAAAACTAGATTCATAAACTAAATATTTTTCAGTTTAGTCTTAAATACTTGGAATATTGTTCTAACCATATAAAGTTTATAATCATTTTGGCAGGAAAGTCATGATTCAGACAGAATGTCTGAATTACTCTACCACTAAGAGTTCCTACAAATAATAAGTAACTCTTAACTCGGCACTTCACCATTTCGGATTTTTATATCTTTTGAGAAAGTTTGATCTAATGTAACTCTATACAGTCTTCAGGCAAAACCAGTCCATCACAGGATGCCGACAAACTGCCCAGTCAATTATCAAATTAATTGATTAATTCATTAACGAAGCCTATTTCAAAGTCAGTCAGGTACGCGCTGCTAATTCCAATTGCCACATGAGCCTCCCAGTAGATGGTCTCTTCGATCTGGAAGTGGCATCAAATCAAGTGCACAAAGTGATTGGAGCGACTGCGGAGAAAGAAGGAAGGATTACATGCCGGTGGGAGGGGGTTCTGGGGATCTGAGCTCCATCAAAAGTGCAATCGAACCGACAGCACCTAGCGATCTCACGATTTATAATCACGCATCACGGCCAGAGCGACAAAACCTGACAGCTTGAGCTGCTAATGAATGATTGATGTGTGTGGCGATTGCGAAAAAAAATGTTGGATATAGTGGAAAGATGGATGCACTCAGAGAAATGTAAAACTATTTTAATCGTTAATTAAAAATCGCACTTGTCTATCGAAAATTCCCTACCATAGGCATTCGATTAAGGTAACTAAAGAAAATGTTAACAATTACTACACTATAAAGGTGTTTAAAATTTTGACCATAGGATTTCGAATACAGCTATGGAGGATTCCTAAGGTCACAAATTCGTACCTAAGGTCTGTTACCTCTAGACCATAAAGCTGTCCTTCCCAGTTGGAATGGCTGCTATCCAAGTACTTCCTAATCATTTTTAATCGCATTTTTCTATGAGCTCGTTCAACGGGAGTATAAGCGTATTTCCGTTAGTAAATACTTTCAATATTATATTCAGCCAGGCAGAAAAAGTCAATCTCTACTAGAGAACAATATCCAATAAGAATCAATCTCCACAGTGTGGCGATAATCCGTTTTGTCGAATCTCTGGTATTCTTTTCTAAAGTTTCACGTATAGCTGAACACGACCTTCTATTGTCTGGGACAAATTCCTGACGCCTCCCGAAAAAACATAACGGATATCGCCGTTAATAGTCGAGATAAGCCCCCGAAAAGCAAAAATAAACGTGAAGAATTTTCATAGTGGATCGCCCTAGTTTGAAACCACGGTTTGTGACTCGGCTAAACATCTGTGGCGGGTCTGAGTGCGAGGGAGATAAGAATAGAAGAACTTGGGCATGGCATGGTTAATAACATTCATGTTTATTATCCGATTTTCAAATTTTCAGAGTATGTCCGGACAGGAATATATATTATATATCTTCTGACTTTTTTTTACCAAATTCCTGTGTTATAGTTTTCCTTGATTAATGGGGCGGTAGTGTTCGTGGCCCAATTTTAAGACAAACGAAATCTCTATAGCTCTAAGACTGTAAGAACTGTTGGACGGACGGACAGACGGACATTGGCTATATATAATATATAGGCTTGATGGGGTTGGAGCTTGCTGCTTCTGGACTAAGTTATACTTTTACCCTATGGGTACGTGGTATAAAAAGTTGATAACTCTTCAGTGACGTAACTCCCGTTGATAAAATATTCTTTAATACATAATATATTTTAACCTGCTTCCATTCTACTTTTCTGAGTGCATGAAAGCGCAAGATTGTGCAATTTGTTGACCTTGCATTTGCATTAATCATCATTGATTGATCGCTGGACCCGGCTAAGTACAAGTCGGAGAGCTTTGCGGTAGCAGCTCCAACGAGAATTTGATATCAGTCGTCCGACTGACTGACTGAATGGCCGGGTGACTAATTAGCGCGACGAGCACTGAAGGAGCGGATCCAGCACGGATAGCCACGGCCCGCGTGGCCGGGCCAGCATCCGATCCGCCTTGATTGATGGCACCGCGAAATTCAAGAACACAGCTGCTGTCAAGTCATCGCGAAAAGGATTAGTTCGGTGCGATGCGATGGGACGAGGCAAGGCGATGCGATCAAATGGTGCCGACACATCAGCTTCCAGTATAAAGTTGACACTGCAAAGTTCGCGCTGCGGGCCTGATGGATCAGGGGTCTTCGTGGGGACCCAACTCCGAAGCATATTCCATCAGCTGTCACAAAATATGTCACTGTCAGTCCAAATGAGATTTGCGCAGAATTCCCCGCTTCGGAGCGGGCTTTTCTGCAGCTCCTTCTTAGTTTCGGGGCGAAATTCACCCGATGCTCCTCGGTCGCTCATCTTCTCTTTTCGGGAAGATTGACAAGGGAACGCTGCTAATCCAATTTAATTTGAATGTCAGTTCGTCTGGAAGACAAGACTCAACTTCAGTCGAGTTGATCCGATTCCGGGGCTCCAACCGGAGATGAAGATTCATGGGTATTAAGGAACTTCTTCATCTGATTTGCCTTTCACTCTTACTACTAATTTTATTGTTTTTGCCTTTTGGCTTTGCGGCTGCGATGCTGTGGCGGCATTTCAAATTTGCTTCCCAGACATATGTTCGACTTAATTTGGTTCACTGAGTTTTTGGAAATGAACAGAAAACCTCCGCTCGAAAGGAGAATTCGCAACAGGCAACAGAAGCTAAAGAAAAATTAATTTGTATGAAATTCGATATGATTTGGATAAGCACAGTAGTTTGTTTGGGCTTATATATCATTCAAAATGACCACGATGTGATAGTCGATTTATAAACAAAAAAAACTGTCCATGTCCAGTCATTTCATCGACGAAGAATATATAAGGACTTGGAGAGAAAAGGAGACACATATCTGCACTCTGAACAAAAATCCGTTGCAACTCTTTACGAATACGTTTTTCGTCCGTATTTCTTTACTGTTAAAAATTGTAAGTTTTGTATCAACTTATCCTGAAGTTATTTGGATTCGAATAGTGCTTATAAAAGTTAAACCAACTAATTTAACCCTTTCGGGACGGCGTTTTATTTTTAAAATCCAAGATAGTTGTGGCAAATGTTTCTGCTTATTATGAGAAGTGGCTAAAAAAATTATGTACTGCATACTTTAAAATCCTTAAATCCTTATGAAATAGACACATAAAGTTACGTTTGTAATAGTTCACATAAGCGACCGCTTTAAATTTGATGAAAATAAGGAACTTTGAAAATTGCTGGGACGTATTGTCCCAGTAGTCCCGAAAGGGTTAAAAGTAGTGTCCTAAAAACTTTGCTTTTTGTTGTGGATTTATTCCTAAAAATTTTGAAATTTACTGGAAAAGTATAGAAACTGGTTGCAAGAACATAAATTTTTCGTGCTAAGCGTACTAACTTGGAACTAAAATAGCTGTTTATTTGGTTGAATTTAACAAAGAACTATTGTCAGGTTATATTTGTGGATAATTGCCATCTACAAAATACTGACTTTGGTAAACATTTTTAATATTTATTTAATTAATTATATTTTTTGTTATAACTTAAGGGTATAGTAATCCATGAGAGATTTGACTTTGTATCTATGTATGTATATTGAGCCAGGTTACACAGATTAATTGTCAGGGACAGTTTTCACTCCGACGAAGAAGATTTTCAGTAAACTTTGAAGCCAATCGGACTTTCAACCGTATTTTCGAGGTATAAGCTAGGGTGTCAAAGAACTCAGACTTAGGAATTTCTAGTACACTCAGAGCATCAATTTTTTGGGTTGCCTAATGTTGGTGGCCACAGAGGCTGATTTTTCCATATATAAATCAAGCCAACTACATCCTTTTGTTATCAAAAACACTCATATACCAAAATAAAGGTAGCAAAAATCAATCACATGACTTTACTCTTCTTTTTACAACAAAGAAAGCGTTGCCTTTCTTAGCCTGCTGCCATGTTTCATAAGCCAGATTTATCTGTTGCCTTGCCATTGTGTACATGGAGTATCTCCTGGCCTGTGTATTGTTCCATCACTTCAGAACCCCTTTCGGATCTTCCATCCATAATATTGAAGATCGCTCGCCGGGCATCGCTGCTCGCTGCTGGTTGTGACATTTTTGGCCAGCAACGTCAGGAGTAGAGGTGCCCTTATTTATAGCTTATGAGGCACGACGACACTGCATTGCATTAGCTGGAAGTGGAGCCACAGGCGAAGGGACATCTTTTGTCCGACTCCGGCCTGCTCCAGATGCCATTGAACGAGGGAGAAAAATAATGGCGCACAATGTGATTTTTTCGCTGACATTTTGGAATTTGTTAAGCGCGCGCGTTCATGTCTCATCAGCTTGTTAGGGAGTTGCATTATACTCCAGCTGTACGCCAGGTATGGGGCCTAGAGGAGAGGAGCCGTAGTTGTATTCCTATTTACCAGAAAATGCTTAATAAAAGCAAGCTTAAAAATAATATAAATTAATATAACTTATAGATAATCTTATACAAATATAAATAGGTATATTATACCGATATATGTAGGATTGGCAACTCTGTCGAGCAACTCCAGAGGCCCTAATTTAATAAAACAGTTGATGCGTT